>WNGS01169454.1:1188-12558 GCA_020271785.1 Procambarus virginalis
TGACAGTCGATCAAATAAGATCAAGCCCAGTGCAGTGAAAAGTTCTGTACCCCCAGGGCACAGTCCTTGCACCGTTGCTATTTCTCATTCTAATCTCGGATATAGACAAAAATACTAGTCACAGCTTCGTGTCACCCTGTATCCTATTACGTAGTGTCATCAAAACGACATCTAGTATCAGACCCTTGCGACAGAGATAGAACTTTCACAGATGACAACAAAGAAATGAGCGAAATACTGAGGAATCAGTATGACTCGGTTTGAAATGAGCCACTACACACACACTGAAGATTGATACCCAAATAAATTTTTCATGGATGTGATGCCAACATCAACTGTATCTTATGTCACCCTATCCCCACTGGATTTTGAAGAAGCCATAGACAGTATGCCTATGCACTTTGCACCAGGCCCTGATTCATGGAACTCCATATTCATCAAAAACAATAAAAAACCACTGTTGCAGGCCCTTCACATTCTTTGGAGGCAAAGCCTAGATACTGGCGTTATCCCTGACCTACTAAAATCAGCAGACATAGCACCACTCTATAAAGGAGGAAATAAGGCAGAGGGAAAAAAATTACAGAGCGATAGAAAAAAATCTTTGAGTGCTAAGAAATAAGATCACAAAACACATGGAATCACAGCATCTCCATAACCCTGGACAATATGGTTTCAAAACAGAGTGCTCTTGCCTATCACATTGCTGGACCACTATGACATGGCCATAGATGGCATGAAAGACAAGCATAATGCTGATGTAATTTACAAAGATTTTGCAAAAGCCTTCGACAAATGTGACAATGGTGCTATTGCACACAAAATGGGTGCAAAAGGAATTACCAGAGAAATAGGCAGATGTATCTACAATTTCCCGACTAACAGAACCCAATGTGTAAGTCAAAAAAAAATAAAATCCAGACCATCAACCATGTCTCCCTCTCCCAGGTCAGTCTCCCAGGGTACTGTGCTTACTTCAGTACTTTTTCTCATCTTCATATCAGACAGACTAGGACACAATCTATAACACTGTATCATCCTTTGCACATGACACTAAAATTTTTATGAGAGTAAACAACATAGAGAACACAGCAAACCTAAAATCACACGTAAATCAGGTCTTTCAATGAACTACAGAAAAAAATATGGAATCTAATGATGATAAGTTCCAGCGCTTGTGCTACAGAAAATGTGAAATTATATAAGCAGAAACCACATACAAAATGCAGCCAAATCATTTGGCTGCATTTTCACTTGGCTGTACAGAAAAAGCAATGTAAAGGATTTGGGTGTACTCATGTTGGAAGACCTTACCTTTAAAGTACACAATAAAGTAGCCATCACAACTGCAAGAAAAATGACAGGTTGAATAACAAGAACTTTTCAAACTAGAGTGTCTATACCGATGATGATACTCTTCAAGATGCTAGTGCTCTCTACAGTAGAATACTGCAGCACAATGACAGCCCCCTTCAAAGCTGGAGAAATTGCTGACCTGGAGAGTGTGCAGAGATCCTTTACTGCTAGAATCCACTCAGTAAAACATCTAAACTATTGGGACCGACTAAAATGCCTAAATCTGTATTCTCTTGAGCGTAGGTGGGAGAGATACATAATAATTTACACATGGAAAATAATAAGAGGGGCTGGTCCCAACCTGCACACAGAAATAACATCACATGAGACTAGGAGGCATGGCAGGATGTGCAGAATACCCCTCATTGAAAAACAGGCATGGCAGGATGTGCAGAATACCCCTCGTTGAAAAGCAGAGGTGCAATAGGTATCCTGAGAGAGAACTATCAACATTAGAGGCCCGAGACTGTTCAACATGCTTCCACTACACAAAAGGGGGTATAACTGGCCGACCCCTCACAGTGTTCAAGAGAGAACTCGATAAACATATCCAAAGGATACCTGATCCACCAGGCTGTGACTCATACGTCAGGCTGCGAGCAGCCGCATCCAACATCCTGGTTGACCAATCAAGCAACATGGAGGCCTGGGTGACGATCGGGCTGCGGGGATGCTAAGCCCTGAAACCAACACAAGGTAAGGTACACAAGATAATCCTTTGCAGATGATAAAAAAATCAGAATGAAAATTTCCACTATAAAAGACACTGAAAAACTGCAGGTAAATATTAATAAAGTCTTCAATTGGGCAACTGAAAACTACATGATGTTTAATGGGGACAAGTTCCAGTTACAGTACTTAGGTATGGTGGAAACGAGGAACTTAAACAAAACACAGGGTACAAGACACAACCGGACCTACTCAAAAAAAGGAAATCAATACGTAAAAGATCTGGGAATTATGAGGTCTGACGACCTTACATTTAGTGAACATAACTGAGCAAATATAGTGGCTGCCAGGAAAATGATAGGATGGATTATGAGAACGTTCAAATCCAGAGACCACACAGCAATGCAAATACTATTTCAATCACTAGCGCTGTCTCATCTTGAGTATTGCTCGAAACTCACTTCCACTTTCAGAGCGGGAGAGATCTCTGAATTAAAGGGAATATATTGAACATATACAGCAAGCATAGACACGATAAACATCTAAATTATTGGGACCATATCTAAGCTTTCAAAATGTACTCTTTGGAAAAGAGATGAGAGAGGTGTCAAATAATATATACATGGAAGATACTTGAAGGCCAGGTCACAAATTTGCACTGACCAACAACAAATTGGAGCGAAAGAAATGGAGGGAAATACAGAATAGAACCAATGAGGAGTAGAGGTGCCATATCACAATCAGAGAACACTGAAGTGCTGGACCAACAGGGCTGTTCTAGATATGTGGGTCAGTGGGCCGCTCCAAGCAACAGAACTTTCAAATCCAGAGATCCCATCACAATGGTTATACTATTCAAATCACTTGTGCTGTCCTGTCTTGAGTACAGCTCAGTACTCACTTTCCCCTTTAGAAATTGTTGAAATAAAGGGAAAACAGAAAGCATATATATGGCATACATAGACATGATAGATCACTTAAATTAATGGGATCGTCTCAAAGCTCTCCAAATGTACTCACTAGAAAGGAGACGAGATAGATAAAAAAATAATATACATGTGGAAAATACTGGAGGGACCCTGCGAAAGGGAGATGGAACTTTTACAGATGACAACAAAGAAATGAGCGAAATACTGAGGAATCAGTGCGACTCTGTTTTCAGCGAGACACTAAACAAACTAAAGATTGATAACCCAAATGAATTTATCATGTCTATGATACTAACATTAAATCATATATCAGATGTCACCCTATCCCCACTGGATTTTGAAGAAGCCATGGACAGTATGCCTATGCTCTCTGCACCAGGTCCCGATTCTTGGAACTCCATATTCATCAAGGACTGTAAAAAACCACTATCGCAGGCCCTTCACATTTTTGGGGGACAAAGCCTAGATACTGGCATTATCCCTGACATACTAAAAACAGCAGAGATAGAACCACTCCATAAAGGAGGAAATACGGCAGAGCAAAAAATTACGGACTGATAGCACTAACATCACACATCATAAAAATCTCTGAGAGAGTGCTAAAAAAATAAGATCACAAAATACATGGAATCATAGCATCTCCATAACCCCAGACAACATGGTTTCAGAACAGGACGCTCTTGCCTATCACAGTTGTTGAACCACTATGACATGGCAACTATTGGGACCGACTAAAGAGCCTAAATCTAGGTAAGTCCTAGGTAAACATTTCGATGATGTTAGTGCCTTGATTGAAACTGTTGACAACAAATTCTCTTTTATTATACTTACTGAAACGTGGTTGAAAGAGGACACTACTCAACTCTTTAACATGCCTAACTACTCGGCAATTCACAACTGTCGTCAAATTCAGAGAGGTGGTGGTACTGCTCTTCACTACCACCAAGAACTGACATTCTTAAAAGTAATTAGAACTAGCGACTCCTGTGGGGAGTATATCTTCACTAGCTTCAGAGTCAAGGGTGCTGAGTCTGTCCTGTCTGTGGGTGCAGTCTATAGAATTCCTAACACCGATGTGTCCGAATTCAACTCAAATCTTAGAAATCTAATACTCGATAACAGACTGAACAAAAACCATTTAATTATCGCAGGGGACTTTAATATTGACCTCTGCGAGCCTGAACACCCTACTGCTGTTAGCTTCCTTAACTGTATGAATTCCTGCTTCCTCATACCCTTAATCACTAGACCTACTAGAATCACTGATAGTACTGCCACGACTCTAGATCACATCTGGACAAACTTAACCTCTCTGCTTACTTCAGGTATAATCACCGATAGCACTACAGACCATTACCCCACATTTCTCTTAACTAACATTAGCAAACCACCTCTAGAATCAAGGGAGTTAAGTTTTAGGCTGCACAATGAAACTGCATTAGACAATTTTATAACTGCTACTGATAATGTCAATTGGGAGTCCGAGTTAGGTAACATAGGGGACATCAACCTAGCAGTGCAATCTTTTCTTCAAAAAACTCTTAGCCTTTATAACACCCACTGTCCGATGCTTACAAAACAAGTCACAACCAAAAAGCTAAACAATCCCTGGCTAACAAAGGGAATACTTAAATCCAATAATAAAAAACATGACCTTGAAAAGAAGTATAGGTTAGGAATTGTCTCCAGAGAATTCTCAAAGAATTACTCGTTATTGCTATCTAAGATAATTAGACGAGCTAAAACTAAATACTTTGAGGATAAATTTACGCAAATAAAGAGCAACATTAAAAAAACTTGGAGCACAATTTCACAAATATTGGGATCAAAGAAGATTTTAAATAACAAACCAACACTCCTGTCCAATAACGATGGTCAGCTTTCAGCCTCTGATTCTGCTATTGAGTTCAATAGGTTCTTCTCTTCTATTGGGTCATCCCTTGCAAATGATATTCCATCTTCCGGTACTGATGTTAAGGACTATCTTACAGGTAACTGTCCACAGTCTCTGTACCTAAAGCCTATTAATTCCACTGACGTCAATGAGATAATCCTTTCCCTTAAAACCAAGTCTAGTGCCCTTCAGGAAATACCAACTTTAATTTACAAAAAAGCCTCCAGAACTTTAGCCCCTGCTATTGCATTGCTCTTCAACAAGTCACTTGAACTCCAAACCTTTCCAGATATTCTAAAAAAAGCGAGAGTAACCCCAGTACACAAATGTGGTGATCTCACAGATGTTAACAACTATAGACCTATATCAATCCTGCCTAACTTGTCAAAAATATTTGAGAAACTAATCTACAAGCAGCTTTACTCTTATCTAGCCAAACACAATATACTTAGCTCTTGCCAATATTGCTTCAGACCCAAAAAAAGCACTAATGATGCACTTATTAGTATGATTAACTTGATTCATGCAGCTCTTGATAAAAATGAGTTCCCTGTGCAGGCGATGAGTCACAATAACGTGGCTGAAGTATGTTGACCAGACCACACACTAGAAGTTGAAGGGACGACGACGTTTCGGTCCGTCCTGGACCATTCTCAAGTCGCTTGTGATCACAAGCGACTTGAGAATGGTCCAGGACGGACCGAAACGTCGTCGTCCCTTCAACTTCTAGTGTGTGGTCTGGTCAACAAATGAGTTCCCTGTTGGGTTATTTGTGGACCTGCATAAGGCTTTTGACACTGTCAACCACCAAAACCTTCTTCTTAAATTACATCATTATGGAGTCAGAGGACACTCCCTGCAATACCTCAAATTCTACCTTACTGACAGGCTCCAGTATGTTTCTGTGAATAATTCAATTTCTCCCACCCTACCCATCAACACTGGTGTTCCTCAGGGCAGCATACTTGGCCCTCTCCTCTTTCTCATCTACATTAATGACCTTCCAAATGCCTCCCAACACCTTAGACCAATTCTATTTGCTGACGACACAACCTTCATTTACTCCAGTCCTGACCCCCTTGCTCTAAATGCCACAGTGAATACTGAGCTAGAGAAAGTCCATCTTTGGCTAACTGCCAACAAGCTCACCCTTAACATTGACAAAACTTTTTATATTCTGTTTGGCAACAAATCCTCTAATCAATTAAATCTCAAAATAACAATACCCAAATTTGTAACAAATTAGATGGCAAATTCCTTGGCATTCTCATTGACCACAAGCTGAATTTCTGGGGACACATTCTAAATATATCAAAAAAAGTTTCAAAAACTGTTGGCATTCTTTCTAAGAACAGATATTATGTACCCCGCCCTGCCCTGGTGACTCTCTATTACTCCCTCATCTACCATTATCTCAACTATGGTATTTGTGCTTGGGGTTCTACTACCCAAAATCATTTACGTCCTCTAATCACTCAACACAAAGCTGCTATTAGGACAATATCCAACTCTGGCCTCAGACATCATTCGGTACCCCTACTCAAATCTCTGAATATGTTAGATATTAAGTCACTGCACATTCTCTCATGTGTATTATACATATATAAAACACTGAACTGTAATGCCAATCCTGACCTCAAAAGCTTCATAGAAGGTTGTAACAGAACCCATAGGCACCACACCAGAAATAAATACAGTTTTGATATTCCTAGAGTACGACTTAATTAAACTAGAAATGCTTTACAAATCAAGGGACCCAGAATGTGGAATGACCTTCCCAACCATGTTAAAGACTGTACCTCTCTCAACCAGTTTAAGTGAAAAACGAAGCTATACCTAATAAATTCCCTGTAACCTGCCTTACCCCTTTATTGTCAACCAATGTCTGTTTTTGTTTTAAGTGACGCTGTTTTGTCAACCGAATTGTATTTGTGCTGCTTTTTCAGCCATGTTCCCCCCTTCTTAACTGCTTTTTTTTTTGTTCTCAACTCATTTTAATCCTTATGCTCAATTAGTATTAAGCCTTAGTCATTTAAGTTTTTCATGCCCGAAACGCTTTGCATAATAGTGGCTTTAGGCACTGTATGTACTAGCCTTATCTATAACTCCATCACTCTCTGTACAATCACTTGTATGTATATACCTTACCTAAATAAACATTTTCATTTTCATTTTCATTTTCATCTGTATTTTCTTGAGCGCAGGTAGGAGAAATACATAATAATTTACACTTGGAAAATAGTAGAGGGGCTGGCCCCAAACTTGCACACAGAAATAATATCACATTAGACCAGAAGGCATGGCAGGATGTGCAGAATTCCTCCATTGAAAAGCAGAGGTGCAACAGGTACTCTCTCAACATCAGAGGCCCAAGACTGTTCAACATGCTTCCACTACACATAAGGGGAATAAATGGCCCACCCCTCAGTGTTCAAGAGAGAACTGGATAAGCACCTCCAAAGGATACCTGATCAACCAGGCTGTGACTCATACTTCAGGCTGCGGGCAGCTGCGTCCAACAGCCTGGTTGACCAGTCCAGCAATGAGGAGGCCTGGTTGACCAGTCCAGCAACGAGGAGGGCCTGGTCAACGACCCGGCCGCAGGGGCGCGATGTCCCAAAAACACCTCAAGGTAAGGTAACATTTGCCAACCAAGCCTCATCACAATGGCAATGGGCTGGAAAGGGAGGTAGAGATGAGAAAGACAAGAGGGCGAAGAATACTGCCCGGTGGAACACCTGGTGTTAATGGCAAAAGTGGGAGAATTGGAATCATTCACAGAGATATATTAGAGCCTGTCAATGAGGCAAGATTGTAGGTATTGGAGGGAGTGACTTCTTACTCCATAATGGTGTAATTTAAGAAGGTTAATGTGTTAACAGTGTCAAAAAGTCTTATGTAGGCCAACCAATAAATGAACAGGGTACCTATTTTTTTCAAGAGCTGCATATATCAAGTTAATCATACTAATCGGTGCATGAGTGGTCCTTTTTTGGGCCTGAAGCCATCATGGCAAGAACTAAGTATATGTTGTTTAGCTAAATAGGAGTAAGGCTGTTTGTAGATTGTCTTTAAAATATTTTAGACAAAAACTGGCAGAATTGATATATGTCTATAATTGTTGACTTCAGTGAGATTGCCACTTTTATGGACTAAGGTTACTATTGCTTTTTTTTAGAATATCAGGAAAGGTTTGGAGTTCAAATGATTTGTTGTAGAGCAATGCAATGGCACCACAACATAAATAAATATCCCTTTGATATAAATTGACAGTCATGCTAATATAATTGCCAGTCAGGCTTATTGTAATTCACAATCATCTTAATATAATTGCCAGTTTGGATAATATAATTGTCAGAGGGGATTATGCCAGTCAGGCTAATATAATTGCCAATCAGGGTAATATAACTTTGAACCAGGCTTTTTCATCCACATGGTTATTGATTGATGGAACTGTCCACACGCCGAAGCCATAACTGTGAAAACTGTGCTGAATTTCAAAATATAGCTGGAAAAGATCAAGGCAAATGCGGGGACAGAGGGGACCTGAAACAAGCTGCTGGCTTCCTGTTCTCATCAAGGCCACTAGGGTTAGTGGTCCTCAGGTAAATTTGGGTAAAATATTATTCCCAGACAATTACAGCATAACTGATAAAGTTATGCAAGAGTAATATAAATTTCTGGTAAATTTAGGGTGATATAAATTTCTAGAGTAATATAAATATAAATTTCATAGTCACTTGACTGACAGTTATGAATACCAATCTGTCTTCAATAAACTCTTTGGTGAAATTTTTGTAATCAAGAGTAGAACTCATAAATAGGCCAAAAAAATGGACATCAGTTTGCAAATAAATTTGATCAGAAAAATCCTTGATTAACATACATTTCCCTACCAATCAAATGATCTCAACTTAAGTATGTTTCAGACTGTCTTCTTCACCAACTCCAATGCTAAATATATTACAACAAAAATGTCCGTAACTTAGCTACAGAGTAAAATAAATTTTAAAAAAATTTCCACATAGAGCAAAAACAAAGCACAATATTATTTACATAAATATGAAGAAAAAACATTTAAAGCTTTCTTTTATCTTCGCTAAACTAAAGAGATATTTCTCTACTTATAAGCAATTTTAAGTTTTCCTACAATGACAGCTTCTCTAGTCTTTGCTTGGTCATCTAACTTTCATAAAGAACAATGTAATAAAATATCTTCAGATTTTTACCTTCATGTTGAAGTGTTTTTCACAAACGAAATATAATTACCTCTGAAGAACATCCAACTGACATTGTGATAGCACACTGTTAGATTAACGGTACGTTAATATACCTGTATGTGACTCATTATCCTTCAACATTCTCTTAATTACCTTCCGCACTCGAAATGTTTAGCCTATTATCTGCATGTATCATCTTGTGCCTCTTCAGATGTCCAAGACGACTGAATCTCTTCCCACACTCTGGACACATGAGGTTTGGCACCTGAATGCACTAACATGTGAGTCGTCACATGTCCACGCTGGCTGAATCTCTTCCCACACTCTGGACACTCATGAGGTTTATCACCTGAATGCACTAACATGTGAGACTTCATATCTCCAAGACGACTGAATCTCTTTTCACACTCTGGACACTCGTGAGGTTTGGCACCTGAATGCACTAACATGTGAGTCGTCACATGTCCAAGACGACTTTTATTATTTATTAACATCTTTATTGACAAAATTAATTACAATTTTGCCTAATCTGAGGATTTTGATAGTCTGATTAAAGTGAGGATAATGCTAGTAGTCACTGTCACGCAGGACAGAGGGTCATACATAAGACAATAGGTCTAAACTGTAGGCTGAAGCACATATATATCATGGTTACAATCAATGTTTTAATATATGGATATGTGAAAACAAGTTTCTACTGTGCACTGCCACACAAGGGCAGGGATGGGTTCATAGGTGATGCAGCTTAGAAGTAATATACATAAAAATTGTTCTTCATTCTTTAAAATGGACAAGCAAATTTTGGGTAAATTGTTAGGACGTCGTCCAGAACACCTGAGTCAATAAAATAGTTACACAGTTGGTGGTACAAGAGGCCAGGAGGTCTAAAGTCCTTTACGGTTTCACATTCATCAATGTAGTGTTCTAGTGAATGCATTAAAGGTTTATCACAGAGTTTACAATCTGAGTATTCTGGTAGTGGCTCAGCCTCACTAACCTGCCAGATGTGTCTATAGCCAAGGCGAATTCGCGCAATGACTACATCACATTGCCTGGTTCGGCTACTATGCCGACCATACAAATACCTATTATTACAAAACTTGTCATAACTTTTAATACTGCAGCTTTCAGGTCTCTGGGCATTTCTTAGTTCTTCTAAATCTGAATTAATTTCTTTAATTTGTATGTTTCTAATAACTGCATTAGATAGTCCAAAGTCATAATCAATGTTTTCTTTCCTGCAAGCCTCATTGGCCAATCGATCTACGAAGTCATGTTTTCCAACTCCAACATGGGATGGGATCCACACAAATTTTATACAAGAGTTATTATCATTGGCAAAAATTACATTCCATTTAATATTACAAGCTACGTCCGACATACATTGTGATGGGTTATTTAAGGACTGCAGAGCACTTTTAGAGTCACAGAAAATAACTCCACCACCATTGAGCTTAAGGTATTCAGTGGCTAGATAAATGCCCACTAGCTCGGTCTGTGTCGTGCTAGCCCAGTTGTTCAATCTCTGTGTACTAGACATGATCATTTCATTCCCTTTATACACTGCACATGCACAACCTGTTCTACCAGTGCCTAACTGCACAGAGCCATCAGTAAAGGCATAGGATTCAGTCGGTTTGAGAATTTGAAGATGACTGTCAATAGCTTCTAATGTTATACATCTCAAAATGTCAGTGTTATACATTTGTTTAACACTGATGGGGGTATAATGCAGAGAGACCTCCACATCTTTCCAAGGGGGAATATAGTGAACAGTTTTATCAGGGTTAAGAGACACATTCAGTTTCCGAAGATTATAGGCACAACAACTGAGCCACGCACTGTAGGGAGCTTTTTGCGGTGGATTGAGGGAACAGTCAGAATTGTTTAGAATGGATCTCAATTTAATTTGAATAGAGCTGGGGGGACCATTATTCTTCAAAGTTTTGGCGCAAAACATAGTACTAAGTAGAACTATTCTTTCGTAAATGGAAGGTAAGTTTAGTTCCTTTCTCATGTTAACAATTCTGACAGTTCTAGGACAACCCAGGATGATGCGCATGGCATCATTCTGTACTACATCTAGGCCTTGTAATTGTTTAGGTGAAAAATTAAGAAGATGCAAGGCATAATAATCAACAACAGATCGTACAAAGGCAATATAAAAACTACGGGCATATTTTATGTTAATGCCAAATCCTTTGCCAACAAGAGTTTTGAGAGGTTTAAGACGCTCAACTAGTTTTTTGCGCAGGTTGCTGACGAGATTTGCATCATTAACCTCGACTCCAAGATATTTATA
>WNGS01169455.1:0-41233 GCA_020271785.1 Procambarus virginalis
AGGAAAATAGGCTAGAAGGAAGTCTCCTACATTAAATTTTCTTACCTTAGTGTTCTTGTCAGAGTGTGCTTTTATTTTATGTTGGCAGGTCAGTAAATTAGCACTAGCAAACTTATGCAATTGTTCAAGTTCATATCTCAAGTTTTTAAGAAACTGAGGAACATTAAGGGAATCACTGAAGGTGGTTGACGTCAAGGAATCTTTAAAAGCTTTAAGACGACCACGGCACTTACGACCATAGAGCATCTCATAAGTAGATATTCCAAGGGACTCATTAGGAAGATTTCTGAAAATACACATAAGGAGATCTAATTGCTTATCCTAATCCTTCTCAGTATCAATACAAAATTTTTTTAACAAAGACTTAATGGTTTAATGGCTACGCTTCAGAGATCCCTATGAAGCAGGATGATATGGACTGGCCCATATCATCCATCCAGGATGGATGATATGGGATGATATGATATGTCGTATCCAGGCGTTCCTGGATACGACAATGGATATGACAAGACTTGGGTGATGTTAATTTCCTGAAGGGTTTTCATAAACAACTCACTGGTGAAATTAGTTTCACAGTCACTTTGTATCTCCTTCGGGAAACCATACTGAGTGAAGATCTTCAACAGATGCTTGATAACTGTAGCAGCCGTAATATTCTTAACGGGAACTGCTATTGGGAACCTGGTTGTAGGACACATTATAGTGATGATGTACAAGTTGCCTGCGTGGGATTTTGGTAAAGGCCCAACACAGTCAATTATTAACCTGGTAAAAGGTTTAAAAGGCACAGAAATAGGGATAAGTGGTGCTTTGGGAATACCTACATTTGGTTTTCCTGCCATTTGGAAGGTATGACAATTACTAACATAGATCTTGACATCTCGTGCCATGCCTGGCCAAAAATAGTCCTGTAAAAGGGCATTATAAGTTTTATGGATCCCATAACGAGACATTGGGCCATGCGCTAAAGATATTATATCTTTTCTTAATGATGTTGGAACCACTAGTTGATTCACGTCAACCCAATCATCCTGTCTTAAGTTTACTGGGCCTGTATCTACGGTACAGTAATTGGTTAATGTCTATATAAAATCCTGGAATGGCATCGGTATTAATCTGTGCTTCATAGAAAAGAGGGGTTAGTGACAAATCTGTTTGTTGTAACTTACGGAACTCCAACTGGTTGAGATTAGGAGGGAGGCCTCACACGTCTTGAGGGACAGCTGCTGCTACTTTTTGTGGTTGAGCGGCTTGAGCTCGGGTAGTCACTAGAACAGGCTGGGAGATGTCTGCTGATTCTTCTGTCACGGTTACCTCTTCTGCTGCTGCAAAAGTCATAGCGGGATCTTCTTCCGTGGCTGAGTCACATACCTGGAGTTTGTCGCAGATGATCAAATTGGTGGAATCTTACTGATTGGCCAAGTCGTTGCCTAGAAGAACTGGAATTCCTGGCATGGGGAAAGGTTTTTCCCGAAGAGCAACTTGGACCTTTCCACGAATGAATGGACACTCCAGGTTGACTGTGGCGAGCGGGTATGGTGTAGTTGCAGTGAGGTCAGTGATCAGGACAGTTTCTCCAGTGTAGGTGACTTGAGGTGCAGCGGCTTTTAGTAGAAAAGACTGCAGCGAAGCTGTGTACTTCAAGATGCGTATTGGGGTTTTACCCTCGAAATATCCACCATTGGCTGACACAGTTCCTGGATATGCATGTCTGTCAAATAAAGCAAGATCACTAACAGGAACATTTACATGTAGTACACGCTTGGTAGGCTTATGGGTGGATGCTTTGGCTTAGGTGAAACTGTACTAGTGGTTTTACACTTAGAATTTGGACACTGTTCAAAGAGGTGTCCATACGTTTTGCAGTAACGACAGTAAAGTGCATAGTAAGTGTCCTTACGACTTACTTTAGGTGAAGCTTGACTAGACCAAGATGATTTACTGTAAACTGAGTCCAAAGATTTATGAATTAAACTGTAAGTATCAGCTAACTGTGCTCATTTACTGAAGTTCGTCTCTCCCTTATCTGCAAGATATAGGCTTATGGGGTTTGGTACTCTGCGGGTAAACTTTTCCATCAATATTAAATTTATAAGTTCTTGGAATGTGGTTACCTGAGCTGATTCTATCCATTTTAAAAAATACCTGGTTTTGGCCTGCACATACTCCACGTAGGTTTGAGCCTGAGTTTTGATATAGTCCCTGAAGCGTCGTCGGTAGCTCCCAGTGGAAAGAAGATAGGCGTCAAGGACTGCTTGCTTGAGTATATCGTAGTCAGTCTGGTTGGCAAGAGTACTGAGGGTTAAGGCAGCTCTTCCTGTAAGGTGTTATCTGAGAAGTATAGACCATTGATTCCTAGGCCAGTGTAACTGGGTGGCCACGACCTCGAACGACGCAAAAAATGAATCTACTTCTGCCTCTACAAATGGCGGCATCATTTTAATACAATCTGTTGGCTTAAAACGCACCTGTAAGTTGACTTCTGCTTCACGGCGCTGAGAGATGTGGGTACTTTCAAGTTCTAACTCCTGACGCCGGAACTCGAGCGCGGTGTCTGATCTACGTTGTTCCAAGCGTAATGTAATGCCAACTCCAGCTTCCTCTTGTTGTCTCTTGAGTTGAAGCTCTTGAGCTAAGCTTTGCAGTCTTTCTACTTCTCTTCGACGTTGCAATTCAGCTTGTTGTTCTTGACGTTGATGTTGCAATTCAGCTTCTTGTTCTTGACGTTGACTTTGCAGTTCAGCTTATTGTTGCAGGATCTGGAGTCGTTCTTGTTCACGTGCACGTTCTAATTCACCTTTTTGCTCGTAGAGCCGGAATTGTTCTTGTTCACGCTCACGATGTAGTTCAGCTTGTTGTCTTCTCATCTCCCATTTGCGTTCATCGGCAGCAGCTTCTAGTTGAGCTAACTCGATCTTTAACTTCATGTGTGTGAGTGTAGTTTATCAGCAACTCTATACTGGTCCTGCTGCTCTGGAGTAATAACATCATGGTCTGCAAGGTGATCAACAATCAGGTTATGAAGCTCAGCTTTGGTGACCCCACGTGGAGGAGTGATGTGATATTCAGTAGTAAGGGTGATTAATTCTGCTCTTGTAGCACGAATTAATGTGTGGAGCTCCTCCTCCGGGTTAGCACGAAATGCTGCTAACCTAAACATATTGAATATTATGCAAAATGTCAATGGAAGAAAAATGCGAGTACCCTGTAGGCGAGCCAATAAGTGAGGATTAATAGACTGCCTTGTAAGTGATGTGGCAATATGCACGAGAATGGTTGTTATATAACTGGCAACACTGTAAGTAACTATCATGTAAGGCAACAATATATTTTACAAGATAAATTACTATACTCTATATAATATAACCTGAAATACGACTAAGCCTTTGACTTTAGTAAGGACTTTGAGAAACAATATAAATGAATGTTTTGTGGCAGTAAAATATAAAGAGGATGTAGGGATGTCTGTACCCTGTACTCTAGTGAGGATAAGGGCAAGAGTTGTCCTACTGGAACCTAGATAATTAACTGCAGAGTTACCGTTCCTTGTGCTCTGTAAAGTAATAGTAAACTCCCTACCTGAGCAGTTAATGATGAACTTTGAACAAAGGCTTAGGGGTGCAGGGAGTGTCACCACTGTGACGAGAACGGCTATGCACGTCCCGAATGTATAGCACAGTTCTGGATGCGAAAGGATCTCTAGTCCAATACTTTCTCCTAAGTTCGTACTACAAAGTGAAACATAATAGCTCGAAGACAAATCAAAGTACCAGATAAGTACCCGAGGGGGTGATCTGCCTGAGTAAGTCCTCTCTGTTGGGACAAAATTAATAGACAAAAAGCCATAGCAATAGATTAGAAGACTAACCATTACGAGCATGAATTTGCTCATAAAACATTACGTAATCAAAGTCAATCTAATAAACAGATCACAAATTGCTACACCTATAAAGTAGATGTGTTCAGTTACCAGTATGTAAATCTTAAAATGAATTCTGAAAAAATGCAAAGTATAAAAGTCAAGTATAACAACTAAACACAACATTAAGCAAGGGGTACTGGGAACAGCTTCTCAGACCAGCTCCTTGAACAGCTCCTGGAACAGTTCCTGGGACAGTTTCTGGGACAGTTCCTGGGACAGTTCCTGGGACAGTTCCTGGGACAGCTCCTGGGACAGTTCCTGGGACAGTTCCTGGGACAGCTCCTGGGACAGCTCCTGGGACAGTTCCTGGGACAGTTCCTGGGACAGGCCCCCAAATTTATGTGACGGGTTGTGGTATCGCAGCTACACTGAACCAAGATGGTTTGGCTTTACCTCGCACAAATAAATAAAATGCTGCTATTGGCCTTGCAGTGTGCAAGTCGCAGGTGGAAACAAATGAAAATCATCAAATAAATAATTAAAACAATTTTCTGAAATATTGATGAACAAAAATGACACATGACAATACTTGGCTATTATTATATAACAAATCAAATAAGTAAATGAAAGTTTAACTCTAATACAAAGCAAAAAGATATACTGGTGTACTGAAGACAGCTACCATACCACCACGGCATCAGACACACGGCGTTGGCTGAAGGCAGACGACGGGTGAGAGAGACCAAGGTGTTCCAAGAGCACTGCGAGAGAGAGACTGCCTCTCCAGGTAGGAGAGTTTATATATAGTCCTTTATATAGGACTATATGAAGCCCTTTATATTGTCCGGTGGTGATGATGTCAGGTGTCAATGCAAGGTGGACATCTGGTCAACTAGCAAACTGTGGCTGACGTGGTGTGGTTTGTGGCTGGCGGTGCCTTTGGTTTGAGCTGCACCACTGCCAGTTGAAGGCGGCTAACTACTTGTTTGTGGGGGCAAACTACCGGTTAGCAGAGATGCCTGGCTTGCCACTGAGTCGTACCAGGCCGTGCTAGGCCCTTGGGGGTACGGAGAGGTGGCAGGACAGACTCATCTGGGCTGGTGTAGATGTAGACTTCCAGTGCAGAGGCATTGAAGGTGAAGGGAAAAGGCAGTTCCACTGCTATGCAGGGGAAACACGTGACAACATGAAAACGCTACACCACAAGGGGGGCATTCTAAGCCCCCTACTCTTGAACTGTTTAATGGAAATAATTATGAGGCTGGAACTCCCACACCACTGCAGGCTGCTAAACTACGTGGACGACTTTGTCATCATCATAAAAGGAAGGGATCCTGCACACCATGCAACCAAATGCTTAGACTGCACCAGTGAAGAGACAAAGCAGATTGGTATAAAACTCAACCCCACCAAGACAAGGCCATACCCATAAAAATAGTGAAGCCCAACAACCAATTCCAAGTACAGGGTCAACGAATTGAATGAGTGAACACTTATCAGTATCCAGGAATAATTCTGTACACATATATTTTAATGCTGAGATCACTTACTTGAGAGAGAGAACTGTGGCGCGGATAACACTCCTCAGGTCGCTAACCTCCCTCTCTGGAGGAGCCAATCTGCAAGTCCTTCGCACATACTATATACAGGCAACCAGATCAGTGATCGACTAGGCCTCACCTGTACTCACAAGCCTATCACAACAACAGTGAAAAAGCTTAAAGTAGCACAAAACAATGCTATGAGTGCTGCCCTGGGAGCTCCTATATGGACCAGGGTTGAAACTCTAAGACTGCAAACGGGTTTGTCCTCTCTTCAAGAAACAATATCTCAAAGAACAGCTACGATTATCAGTAAGATAATTGTTTTCCCTGCTCCAGTCTCAGTAAAACAGGCCTTGGTGATTCGACTGTACCAAAACAACGGAAATTCTTGGGTTACCAAAGCGGGAGAAGTCCTAAACAGACTACAGTTAAAAAGCATGATTCTTGATAGAGTAGGTGATCATACACACCCAAACTACCTTGTTCCTTACCGTGGGAGGAGCCTACTTTCAAAATAGTAATAGAAGGTCTTCCGATGAAAAAGCCTGACTATGATCCAACAGTCCTAAGGTGCGTCATAGAAAAGCAAATAACCAGCATTGCAGCAGCAGGATCCACTTACATCTACACAGACGGATCGGTGGACACAGCATATGAGAGTGCTGGCACTGTTTTTCGCACGGATATCGTACAGGCATATTGGAGACAGGGAGGTATCATCAACCCAAACTGGAATGTTTGCCATACAGCAGGCATTCACATATGTGATTGCACAAAACACTATAAATGCAATCATACACAGACTCAAAAGCTGCACTTCAAAAATTAGGAAAAAAAAACAGTGGGGAAGGAAACGTGGAAATAATTACAAATTTTGTATCTAGGATCAGTAGCTAAAGTTTAAAGACTCAACATAACCCTAAACTGGATCCCATCCCATGTTGGAATCCCATTAAATGAGAAAGCCGATGAAACTGCTAAATTGGCAACTCGTCATCTAGTGATCGACAAAAGAATCCAACCCAGCCTAGGAACCCAAAAACCTCGGAACGCTGTTGACGGGCATTAGACCCGGCAGCTAGTTGGCCTCGTAAACCCTCTGGCAGCATCACTTTGGGGCTGTGCCGGTCGAGGTTTTTGAGGATGTCTAATCTGATGTGCTTATGAGCTGTGGGGCGCTTATTAATATAAAAAATCTGATTACACCATCATAAACCTCCTGCGAAGGATAAGCACTCGGTGGTTCAAAACACTGTTTGAGAAAGTGCGAGTGGTGAGGGAGGTAGCGCTCTACTGAACTCCCATTCCAGGTTCCCAAGGTCTGGCGTACGGCTGTGTGGTGGTGCTGGAAGTCGATACACCATCATACAGGCGCCATCATACATCGACTTCCAAAACCACCATCATCGACTTCCAACACCACTCCACACCCATACGCCTGGCCTTGGGAACCTGGAAACTGCAATGGAACCTGGAACCTAAGTGGTGCGCCTAACTCCACATAAAAAACACCATCATCAAGAAACTCGCACACCTCAACAAAGCCCATCAACAACTGAGTAGAAGAAGGTTCACCCTCTGCAATATGGAATCTTCAGGCCACTAAGTTAGACAGGTAAAATATCCCAAAAGGAATCCACAGGAAATTAGGAGTTCGGTTATATAGATGCATCTAGGTTACAGATGCAACTGGGAAATTGGCGAACCCAGAGATTGGGAATGCATCTTCTGCCAAACAATCAGAGAGAAGCCACTACTTCTCTACCTCCTGAAATGTGAAGCAACCGCCGACCATAAAAGAGCTTTAAGAGTCCCTGAATCTTGCAGTAACTACCCTGAAACCTTCAACATTGCCACTCCACGGGTCAGAAAAGGTGTCCAGCAGCTGGACACCCTCATACATACTGTCAAGCAGTATCCTTCCCCGCGATAGCAGGCAAATAGTAAGGACTTACGATTTAAATGCGAGCTCAACACACAGTATATCCGTTGATGACCAAAGATCACATTCACTCCAAAAAAATTATCTCTTATGGGCTATTCATGCTCGTGCCACCTCTTAGGTGGCTTAATCTTCAATCAATCACTCTACCATTACATACGATTTGATAGTGGTCCAGGATGGACCGTACCGTCGTCGTTTCTTCATCTTCTGGTGTGTGGTATGGTCACCTTCCTGGGTTTTGTGTACATTTATTACTTGTAGTTTGGTGGCCTCCGAAAACGTTCGTGTGAGCTGTATGTGGTCTAAGGGAGTGGGACCTGTATGTGTGAGGGCAATGGAGTAAGACATCTCACTCCGTCTAGGTGGGACCCCCAGTACAGAAGGGACTTGCCTCCTAGTATTTGTTGTTGAGCTGCAGTTGATGTCCAGTGGGTCGGGATGATCCTGGCTGGCTGTGGAGTCGATAGCTGTCTTGAACTTTTATAATTTTAATTTTATATTTGATAGCACAAGACACCTTTATTAAGCTAAAAAAAACTTGTTATCATCACTGTCAGTATTTTATTTGCTAATGGTTATACAATCGTTTACATAGAATCAGAACGATTGCATATCGATTAACCACTTAGAATTACACAATCAATGTCACTGGTATCCAGAATGTCGCACTACACGTCACTTCCCTCCGTAGTTGTAGTTCCGTTGATGGGTGTGGGTGAGTTGGGCCTACTCCTCCTATCTCAATCGTAGCTGTAGCTCCCCATTGTGTCTGCAGAAGAGGTGTTGCTGCTGCCAATACTGGTCACAGGCCTTAGATCTGCTGCCGTTCCGAGAGACGGGCTGGAGAGATGTGTTGCTGCTACCGCAGCTGGACTGAGACTCACGGGGACCGTGCCATCATCAGGTACAGCAGGGATTGGAGAGTTTTTTTTTTGCAGGGATATTCCTGCGCGGGCCCTAAGCCTCTGGCTGGCCCACTAAGTGTTGCTTGTTTCTGTTTTACTTGGGCGGAGTATGAGTATTTATTACTCGTATGGTCTCTTCAGTAAGATTTTGCTATATATGTTTAACAACTTCTTCTGCTCTGTTGAATCTTAGTTGAAATCTTAATGGGTTTGTAACTGTGCACTGTGTTAGATAATGTTCCAGTGGACTCTCTGGCATTTCTCCACAGTGTTGACATTTCCACTCATCTTCCGGAACCTGTAAGCCTATTTCACATGCACATGGGTATCCAAGCCTCATGCGATGTAAGTGTGGGAAAAAACCTGCTGTGATTGATATAAGAGGAGACTACCAGAGACTTGTACTGAACTAAATTAAAAATTACTGTATGCAAATTAATTCAACTAAAATCTCTAGCTAGGGTCGTAAATCCTAGCTCCTCTTTTCCTAATGACAGATAATGGGCTGTAAGGGGCAGGTGGGGTGAGTGAATTAGTTGATAGGTTGATTGCAGTTCCACGTCCACCTGCCAACAGGTATCTCACATCTGCTTGTATTTTATACAAGGATAAGATTTTATAAATTCAGTTATATAACTGAACACTGGCTCTGTTTAAATCAGAGATTTAAACATACACAGTCTAGCCTAGCACCTTAGCAATTAACAGCCAATACACTTATACTTTAAACAATACAACACTTTAAAATGTAAATTGTAAAGTATGATAAATGACCTAAATATGGTCTAAGTACTGTTACTGAGTACTAAAATTATATTCAATTAAATGAGCTTATATGATTACTTAAAAAATAACTAAGTAAGCAATTGTTAACTTAATTTATATATTCAAGTATATGCAATGTATATGATCAATGTATATGATTCAATACAGTCAGCTTGTTGAATCTCTTCCTACACTCTGGACACTCATGAGTATTTGTTTACTTATTGTGACAATCTTTTCTGACACTGGACACTCATGAGGTTCAGAGCTTGGATAAGATTCTGCTGTACCACAATATTAATAATAAACTCACAGAAATATGAGGCGTTGCCTCGCCTTTTTACCGACTATCAGTCTTATAGAATATTAATGTTATACTAGCTTTAATTGGCCAACTAATACGCTACAGTAATAACATTCAATAAACTTAGCTGAAGCCGGGTGCCTGTCTGACAAAGTGTGCCAGACTGAAGAACTCTCTTGGCGAGTTTAGGCACGATATTTTAGATTACAGCGTTGCTGTTTTGATGTACTAGTAGCGTTGCTACGGATATTGGACTGCGTTGCAGAAGATAACAATGAAGATTAGGGATGAGATTAGGGATGAAGGTGGAGACCGCGGCACTAAATGCTCCACTTCACTCTTATTTTACATAAATGTTCTAGGATTTTCCTTGTTGATATATTGTCCAGGTACTCCCCCAGTTCTAGAGAGTGTTCACTGGTGATAATGATATTAGATAAGGTGTCCTAAGCCAAATAATGTTGCTAAGGGACCGTCACTGTTCACAGTTGTGTAAACATACGCGTTCTGCCCGCGGGCTGTGGTGGGCGCTTCTCTCCCGAGATGCCCCCCCCCCATCTCCCTTGAAAGGGGTAGCTTTGAATGAATATCGATTGATTATTTTTACAGTCTAGACTTATGATTGAGATAAGATGTGATTATAATAAAATTAGATATAGGATTTAAAGATTATAAGTAGTACTTGATAATACCACTGATTCTTAATAAGGATTCGATTTTATCTCTACCGGATACTACGTCAGTGTTCCAACAAATTTTTAATTAACGAATCCTTCTAGAAGCTTCTGGATCCTTGAGAGATTGCGCACAAAGTCACGTAGGCATCTATAGGGCCCTATGGCGTACGTGATCATAGTGGCATCGTCATCTAGGATCAAGCTATGTTGTGAATCTATTGTGATTCTGATATGATTTTGATATGATATAGATTTGATATAGATATGATATAGATATGATTTGATATGATATTGATATGATATAGAAATAATACATTTCTTAGATGATTATTAGATATGGTGGGTAAAAATTTTCCACAGTAAGTGTACTTCAGTTGCTGTACTGCTCCCTTTCATCAAACTAAGGGATTCGTAGTTGGTTGAATTCTTGTACTAACCCACAGATCCTGCTGTTGCAACTGCTGTGTTGTGGTCACTGTACATCTTTTGCATTGCTCTGTTTCTAATTACTTTCTTAATCTGTGATAGACTCTGTGGTATGTAAATGTCTACATTTCTTCTCTTAGTTGCAAGTTTTGCAGCTTCGTCTGCAATGTCATTTCCTATTATTCCCACATGACTTGGCACCCAGTTAATAAGTACCCGTTGACCATTCGTTTGAGTGTTTGCATTAATGATATGACAATTGTGATCAGATGTATGTTATCACATATGTGTTCTTGTTGCAAGGTTTCAATGGCGGTTCTCGAATCTGTATGTATGATAACATGTTGTCGGTGTTCAGCAAGAGCATGTTCCAAAGCCTTTTGAATGGCTAGCATCTCTGTTTGTAAAGTCGAACACCGATTTGAGAGCCTCTAACTATTTACAGCTTCCTGCTTTAACTGCAGCTCCGGTTTCTTGTTCCTGCTGGTCTACTGATCCATCTGTGAAGTGAGTGAAGCTGCCAGATGCCATGTTTGCTTCTATATGCATCTGTGCAATGTTACGTAGCAGATGAGGATTTGTTTGGTTCTTTTTTCCTTCAATAACCATAATCTTAAAGTCTGCTGGTGGAGATTCCCAAGGGGCTTGCATAACAAAGTCTGCATGTATTTCGTCGACACCCTTCTCAGTGACTGTGTTTGTTATATCGAATGTATTGATGGTGTTTATCGCACAATGGGTCCACCAATGGAGTGTTGACTATAGGACAGAGGACTGCAAGATGATAAGGACTAAGAGGAAAACAGTACAAAAAATGATGGACCAAGTCAAAGGGAGATACATGGAGGTCGAATAATTTCCTATCAACCGTAAGAAAAACAAGTAAGAGAGAATATAATGACCAGTGGTTTAATAGACAGTGTCAGAAGCAAAAGTGAGAAGCAGGAGGGAGTGAAGGAAATACAGAGGACAAGGAAAGAGGGAAACAAGAATGGATACAACAGAGCTAAGAATTAATACATAAATATAAGAAGAGTATTGGAAAGAAATTACGAGAACGATGTTGCTATCAAAGCAAAAAAGCAACTAAAATTTGTACTAGTCCTATAAGAAGAAAAATTACGGTGGACGACCAAGTGACATCAATATGAAAAATGAGAGGGATTTATACTGAATGTGATGAGGAAATTTGTGAGGTACTTAATGCCAGTTTCCATGGAGTATTTACAGCCAAGCCTGAGCAGCTTCCACTATTACAAGAGGAGATGACCCAAGAAGAGATTGTCAGATATAGAGGTGACAGCAGAAGGGGTAAAGAAACAACTAACATCACTGGGTGAAACTAATGCAATTGAACCAGACAACATATCACGGTGGTTATTTGACATTCCGTCAGCATAAACACTCCAATGCTGATGGACGGTCAAAAAAATTAGATGACCTCAAAGGAAACACTGAGGAAACAGACCCCACCTTGGGTTTCTTGTGGTTATTCCAAGGATCAGCATCACAATGACCCAGTCTCTGACCAGGCCTCCTGGTTGGTGGTCTGGTCAACTAGGCTGTTAGATGCGGCTGCTCGAAGTCAGATACATCAATCACAGCCTGATTGTACCCCTGATGTAATAGCTGTAGTGGAGACCAAACTAAGAGGTATGATTAGTAATGCAATATTCCGAAGGGTGTAATAACCCAGAACCATCGTAATCACCCTCCGTGATCTGTAAACGTTCTGAACGCTATCCATGTTGTAATTTTCTTTCTCTCTTCACTCAATACCCCAGCTTAACACTGTTACAGTCCAGTATGACCCCTCACAGGACTGCCACGAATATAAGAGGAATATTAAATGAGGAAGGTACATCCAGAACAAGGGTTATTAATTAAAAAAAAATAATAATAAATCATTAAACACTGCCACCACCTTCCCACATAAATTAATGTGTCTAAAATTATTGGGACCCTAGGAAGGAATGGACTTAATAATCAGGGAACTCAAAGGGTACGTAAATGAATCTTCATGGATTAATACTGTAATCTTACTGAACTGAACGGGAGATTCTAGAGCGACTTTACTATTCATAAGATGGAGAACACAGGGGAATATCTAGCACGGCAAATGAAAATCACAAGAATGAAAAACACAGTCATTAATCAAAGGGAACTGATAACTATACACAAAAAACAATTAACAGTTATTTTATTATTGGAACCCGTATATTTAAATCAAAAATTGAAACCTAGCCTACTCTAAATAAAAAAACCTACGAGGCAATGGAATATAATACCAATGTTACACAACTCAAAGTGCACAATTACCTTCAATACTGCAGCTTGCCAAAGGATGTTGATTGGCTGCCCGCAGGTCACTTGACCTGTACCTCAGTTGAGGCCCCAAGACACATTAACTCTTCTTTATTAAAAATGCTTACCAGTGGGACAGGCTCCACCCCATATTTCCTAAGCCCAAATTAACTCCGCCTATCCCAAGCCTATGGCCAATGGATTTAAACATAACTAGGTGATCTAGAAACTGGGCCAATGGCATGGGCAGGCACTACCCTGTGAGGCCCCGCCTCCACAGGCCTACATGTCTTTAACCAATCCGGATCAGGCTTGACCATAAGGGTCAATTCTTCTTGACAGAAAACTCCAAAAACTGGGAAGACACCAACGACTTTCCTGAGGGACTGCCGGCTGGGCACCCACATGTAACTTGAGATCACAAGTTTATTGGCCCTGGGGTACTATTTTCAATTCGTCACTGGACAGATGGACGGAGAGCGAGGGGAGCAAGTGGCTTCAAGCTGTTTATGACTTCGAGGGTTAGACTGTGACAAACGACAGGGATGACCCAAAGTAAGGGAAGGCAAGTGAGAGAAGGGAAGGGGAAGAGGAGGGAGAAGAGAAAGGGGGAAGGGGGAAGGGGCTAGGTGTGCATATACCATTACAAGGGAATGCCAGATGATGATAAATTAAAAACTTGATAGAGTAGGAGGTGTGGCATTGCTAGTAAAAAGAAACTGGATCTTTGAGGGAATTTCTTTATAGGTGGCAAACAACTACAGGGACTGAATTATGGGAATAATTTCATGTGAGGGTGATAAAGTGTATGTTGCTGAAATCAACACACCTCCACAAAAGCGCAGAAGACTAAAGCCGAAATGTAAAATTAAAATCAGAGCATGTTTTAATATCCTTCGTGATGTGACACATCGTCCATAGACTGCAAGCAAAGCTCCTACTAATGGGATACTTAAGTCACGGCCAGGTTGATTTTGAAACAATGTACCCAAGAGCAGGAGACGAGATATGGAGAGCAAAGTTTGTAGAAGTAATAGAAAGGAACTTTCTCGTGGAACATGTCAGAGAATAAACAAGGAGAAGGGGTTGTGACAAACCAGCTAGGCAAGACTTGGTCTTCATACAGATGAGAATGGACATTGAAAACATTGACCATGAAATGGCAATAGGAGCCAGTGACCTCTGTGTTTTAGTCTTTTAATACATAGTGACAATGAAGACCAGAGAAAGATGTAACGAATTGGAGAGCATAAGCTTAGCATACAGGTGAGGAGAACCTGGTTGATACCTGGTTGATGGGGTTCTGGGAGTTCTTCTACTCCCCAAGCCCGGCCCGAGGCCAGGCTCGACTTGTGAGAGTTTGATCCACCAGGCTGTTGCTTGGAGCGGCCCGCAGAGCCACATACCCACCACAGCCCGGCTGATCCGGGACTTCTCTTAGGAAACAGTCCAGTTTTCTCTTGAAGATGTCCACGGTTGTTCCGGCAATATTTCTTATAGTCGCTGGGAGGACGTTGAACAACCGCGAACCTCTGATGTTTATACAGTGTTCTCTGATTGTGCCTATGGCACCTCTGCTCTTCACTGGTTCAATCTTGCATTTTCTTCCATATCGTTCACTCCAGTACGTTGTTATTTTACTGTGTAGATTTGGGACCTGGCCCTCCAGTATTTTACACGTGTATATTATTTGGTATCTCTCTCGTCTCCTTTCTAGAGAGTACATTTGGAGAGCTTTGAGACGATCCCAATAATTTAGGTGTTTTATCTCGTCTATGCGTGCCGTATATGTTCTCTGTATTCCCTCTATTTCAGCAATCTCTCCTGCTCTGAAGGGGGAAGTGAGTACTGAGCAGTATTCGAGACGGGACAACACAAGTGACTTGAAGAGTACAACCATTGTGATGGGATCCCTGGATTTGAAAGTTCTCGTAATCCATCCGATCATTTTTCTGGCTGATGCGATATTTGCTTGGTTATGCTCCCTAAACGTTAGATCGTCGGACATCATTATTCCCAAATCCTTGACATGCTGTTTTACTACTATGGGAAGATTTGATTGTGTTTTGTACCCTGTATTATGTTTCAGATCCTCATTTTTGCCGTACCTGAGTACCTGAAATTTATCACTGTTAAACATCATATTATTTTCTGCTGCCCAATCGAAAACTTTGTTGACATCTGTTTGTAGTTTTTCAATGTCTTCAGCAGAGGTAATTTTCATGCTGATTTTTGTGTCATCTGCGAAGGATGACACGAAGCTGTGACGTGTATTTTTGTCTATATCAGATATGAGAATAAGGAACAGTAGCGGTGCAAGGACTGTACCTTGAGGTACAGAGCTTTTAACATCGCTTGGACTCGATTTTATCTGATTGACTGTTACTTTTTGTGTTCTGTTCGACAGGAAATTGAGTATCCAGCGTCCTACTTTTCCAGTTATTCCCATTGACCTCATTTTGTGAGCTATCACCCCATGGTCACATTTGTCGAAAGCCTTTGCAAAGTCTGTGTATACAACATCTGCATTTTGCTTTTCTTCTAGGGCTTCTGTGATTTTGTCATAGTGGTTGAGTAACTGTGACAGACAGGATCTTCCCGCTCCAAATCCATGTTGTCCTGGATTGTGCAATTCATTGTTTTCCATAAAACTAGAAATTTGATTCCTAATCACTCTTTCAAACACTTTTATTATGTGTGATGTTAGTGCAACTGGCCTATAATTTTTTGCCAAGGCTTTACTCCCCCCCTTGTGCAACGGAGCTATATCTGCAGATTTAATACCAGAAGGTCAGAGAATTTTTGGAGGGAATAGAGTTGAGAGGATAATTAAGAGGAAAATCAACTTAAAACATGATGAACTACATAACAAAGAAGCTGAATAAAGATTTATACCATCACTAAGAGTGCTGGGAAGCAAGACGAGCATTAAGCTCACGGTTTCACAGACAGTGTCTCGAAACAAAAGATGAAGCAAAAAAGCATGGGATAAATATCGAGAACATACAACATGAAAATGACAATGTATAAAAATTGGCCAGAAATGAGTACACAGACTACGAGAGTGGCAGAGAAACATTACGATAACGACATTTCTTTCCAGGCCAATTCCCAGCCAAAACTGTTCCATAGTAATATCTGGAGGCCGATGACTGTAAATGATCAGGTTGTCAGACTTGACAAAGTAAGGGAGGATACAAGGAAAATAATGAGGTATGCGAGGAAATTAACAAAAGCTTTCATGTAGTATGCAAGCTATAATATGTTTTTCCATTAGAGCATAGAGCCCATACGGAATGGGTAATGCCAAAGATAACCTCACTGAAATGGCATTGTCACAAGAAGTGAAGAAGCAAACACAGGAAATAGATGTGACAAAAGCCGTGGGACCGGACAAAATTTCGTCATGGACAACAAAAGAGGCTGCTAAAGAATGTTGCAGCCCACTTGCCATAATATTTAATTCCTCTCTAGAAACGGGAGAACTTTCTGATTGAAGGAAAATGGCTAATGTGGTACCAATCAACAAGAAAGGGGAAAGTCAGAAACCGTTAAACTACAGACCTGTATCACTAACAAGTATCCCCCTGCAAGTTGCTAGAGACTGATCCAAGGCAGGAAAGTGGAACAGTTATACCAAATTTTGTCTCGAGGCACCAGCACGTTTTAGTAAAGAGAAAATCCTGTTTGATAAACTTGCTGCAATCCTATAACAAAACGACAGAAATCGAACAAGACAGAGAAGGGAGGCAAACTGCATATTCCACGACTGTATGAAAGAAAGCATTTGATACGGTCCTGCATGAATGACTTCTACTCAAATTAGAGGAGCAGGCCAGAAGTCCACATTAGCAGAATAACAACAGCTGCATATACCATTCTGGCCAACATCCGTGTATCCTTCAGAAATTTGGACAAGAGGAAGCTTTCCGGGCCATGTCTATATACAGCTTAGGTGAAACCTACAATTGAAAAGTCATTCAAGTCACTTGACTTATACCACTTGTACCAAGGACCACTTGTCCATGACCTATAAAAGGACAAGTAGAAATTAGAAAAGGTCCAAAGATGTGCAACGAGACTCGTTCCTGAGCTGAAGGGTTTAAGCTATGAAGAAAGATTGAGAGAACTGGACCTTGCCACACTGGAGGAAAAAAAGAGATGTGTGGGATATGATAACAATATCTCAATACCACACAATCTCAATACCACACAATCACAATACCACAATATCTCAATACCACACAATCTCACAAATATTGGGATCAAAGAAGATTTTTAATAACAAACCAACACTCCTGTCCAGTAACGATGGTCAGCTTTCAGCCTCTGATTCTGCTATTGAGATTAATAGGTTCTTCTTTCCATTGGGTCATCCCTTGCAAATGATATTCCAACTTCCAGTACTGATGTTAAGGACTATCTTACAGGTAACTATCCACAGTCTCTGTACCTAAAGCCTACTAATTCCACTGACGTCAATGAGATAATCCTTTCCCATAAAACCAAGTCTAGTGCCCTTGATGAGATACCAACTTTAATTTACAAAAAAACTCCAGATCTTTAGCCCCTGCTATTGCATTGCTCTTCAACAAGTCACTTGAACTCCAAACCTTTCCAGATATTCTAAAGAAAGCGAGAGTAACCCCTGTCCACAAATGTGGTGATCTCACAGATGTTAACAACTACAGACCTATATCAATCCTGCCTAACTTGTCAAAAATATTTGAAAAACTAATCTACAAGCAGCTTTACTCTTATCTAGCCAAACACAATATACTTAGCTCTTGTCAATATGGCTTCAGACCCAAAAAAAGCACTAACGATGCACTTATTAGTATGATTAACTTGATTCATGCAGCTCTTCATAAAAATGAGTTCCCTGTTGGGTTATTTGTGGACCTGCGTAAGGCTTTTGACACTGTCAACCACCAAAACCTTCTTCTTTAATTACATCATTATGGAGTCAGAGGACACTCCCTGCAATACCTCAAATCTTACCTTACTGACAGGCTCCAGTATGTTTCTATGAATAATTCAATTTCTCCCACCCTACCCATCAACATTGGTGTTCCTCAGGGCAGCATACTTGGCCCTCTCCTCTTTCTCATCTACATTAATGACCTTCCAAATGCCTCCCAACACCTCAAACCAATTCTTTTTGCTGACGACACAACCTTCATTTACTCCAGTCCTGACCCCCTTGCTCTAAATGCCACAGTAAATACTGAGCTAAATAAAGTCCATCTTTGGCTAACTGCCAACAAACTCACCCTTAACATTGACAAAACTTTCTATATTCTGTTTGGCAATAAATCCTCTAATCAAATAAATCTCAAAATTAACAATACCCAAATTTGTAACAAATTAGATGGTAAGTTCCTTGGCGTTCTCATTGACCACAAGCTGAATTTCCAGGGACACATTCTAAAATATCAAAAAAAGTTTTAAAAACTGTTGGCATTCTCTCTAAGATCAGATATTATGTACCCCGACCTGCCCTGGTGACTCTCTATTACTCCCTCATCTATCCATATCTCAACTATGGTATTTGTGCTTGGGGTTCTACAACCCAAAATCATTTACGTCCTCTAATTACTCAACACAAAGCTGCTATTAGGACAATATCCAACTCTGGCCCCAGACATCACTCGGTACCCCTACTCAAATCTCTGAATATGTTAGATATTAAGTCACTGCACATTCTCTCATGTGTATCATACATATATAAAACGCTGAACTGTAATGTCAATCCTGAACTCAAAAGCTTCATTGCAGGTTGTAACAGAACCCATGAGCACCACACCAGAAATAAATACAGTTTTGATATTCCAAGAGTACGGCTTAGTCAAACTAGAAATGCTCTACAAATCAAGGGACCCAGAATGTGGAATGACCTCCCCAATCATGTTAAAGACTGTACCTCTCTCAACCAGTTTAAGATTAAAACTAAACACTACCTAATAAATTCCCTGTAACCTACCTTACCACTCTATTGTCAACCCATGTCTGTTATTTTTTTTTTTTATTCTTTTTTTTAATCAATGCTGTTTGTCAACCTTTTGTATTTGTGCTGCTTTTCAGTCATGTTCCCCCCTTTTTTTTATCTTTATTTGTATTTGTTCTCAACACATTTTATTCTTTATGCTCAATTAGTATTAAGTTCTAGATATTAATGTTCTTCCTGCCCGAAACGCATTGCGTAATAGTGGCTTTAGCCATTGTATGTACTAGCTCTATCTATAATTCGATCATTAATGTAACATCACTTGTATGTATATACCTTACCTGAATAAACATATTTATATTTATTTATTTATTTAATATGTAAGATTCTTAGAGAAGTAGACAAGGTAGACAAAGCAGCATTGTTCAAACCTAGGAACAGCTGAACGAGGGGTCATAGATGAAAACTCTAGACACAAATGAGTCGCAGGGACGTCAAAAAGCTCTTTTTCAGTGTTAGAGCTGTCGATATACTGGTTAGATGTGGACATCATTGATGCTAATTGGATTCAAACTATTAAATGTAAATTATGATAAAGGCGTGAGAAAGGAGGCATTGCAGTAATATAAAAATGTTTAGAAGGCGGAGGCTAGGAGCCTAGTTTGACTCTGCAGGCACATCTAGGAGAGTACATCTAGGCGAGTTCACACAAACACATTCATTCACACACACCTCCTTGCAACCAATTGGACAACACTCTGGGGTCGCAGTTCTAAGGATCTGGGTTCGATTCCCGGTCGCGGCAGAATAAAAATGGGGATAGTTTGTTTCACCTGATGAACCTGTTCACCTGGCAGTAAATAGCTACTTGGGAGTTAGACAACTGCTGCAGGTTGCATGCTGGAGATGTGTGTGCGAGAGAACACACACATCTCCACACACATATTTCGACCAAAATACGTAGTTAATAGGGCAGAGGAAAAACAGGTCTCGTGTCGGTAAATTAGACAACCGACGATTAAAAGGTGGGGTCCAAGAGCTAAGAGCTCGACCCTACAGGCAAACAGTAAATACAAACATACCACGCTGAACACCGTAGCCGGTTGCTGTACCTGGCCCCTGGCCTAGACCCCAACATAACACAGTTACAGAAGGTGTTATGGAGCTTCCAAGCTACTAGGTGGGTGTGGTAGTGGGTTTAATGTCCAGTAGTGAAGTGTGTGCTTTTAATACATACTCACACTTGCTCATACTTCACATTAATGGAAATAAACTATATTAATATTGTTGAAGTGACTTTACTTGTGAATTATTTGTATGTGAGGCGGCCTCATGTCAGGTGAGGTGAATGACGTCACAGGTAGTTGACCCATCAGGCCAAGGTAGTCAAGAGGCGGGGCCGGCAGTGTGGCGCGGGCCGGCGTGGGGAGAGGTGCTGCTCGCTGCCCGCCTCATTGGTGTTACTATATTAGTCACCTGGACAGTCCTGTGCATGAGATTACCTGCGCCAGGCTTACAGGCAAGTTACTCTAGATGATTAGTTATTATAACACTTTGTGTTCGGTTGGTAGAATAGTCTGTATTTGTTAAATAAGCATAGTTTACAAGATGTTAAAGCTTTATTTGTAAAAAAAAATCAATTGGCTCTTGTTTACTCATTTACAAATGATTGTGTAAAATACCTTAAGCTAGGTAAAAGTCTCGACAAAGACAGACTTTTGATGGACCTTAATAAAATAAAATTAAATTCCAAGACGACTAGTGTGTGATTACTTCAACAACAGCGGCTTTAGTGTCAACTTTATAGTGAAATTGACCTTTGGACCAAAAGTAGGTGGAAAAAGTTTACAAAATTATTATAGTTCAATTCTGGCAGTTAAAAGAAGTTTCTTGTTAACTATCAGATTTCAATCCTTGAAATACGGACCAAAGACTTTTAATCTAGAAAGCGTCACGTACGCAACCCCTCCCCCCCCCGCCCCGGCCCATCCTGTGTGAATGAAACCATCCATCCTGAGTCAGTGTCGTCCACGCTGCAGCCATCCACGGAGACGCCTTAATTAACATTAACCTCCTGTGTAATCAAGTACTATATTTTGTCGAATATATATAAATATTAATGTGTATTTAAATTGTGTGTAGGTCTAGGATAGTTGTTAAAGGAAATTATAGCACCAGAGTGTATTCCAACATCTCCCCCTCGCCTAATATATAATAATGTACAATGATAGTTCACGTATGAAAAACTATTATAATAAATCTTGCATTAAAATGTAGGAACTGTTGTGGGTCAGTGCACAGACGAGCATAGACTGAGGACAAGTTAAATGTGAAGCGTTCTTCACGTTCATGTTTGGCTGCCAGGTTAACAACCACTTGGCCGTTGTTGAGAACGGTCATGTTTGGCTGCCAGGTTAACGACCACTTGGCCGTTGTTGAGAACGGTCATGTTTGGCTGCCAGGTTAACGACCACTTGGCCGTTGTTGAGAACGGTCATGTTTGGCTGCCGGTTAACGACCACTTGGCCGTTGTTGAGAACGGTCATGTTTGGCTGCCGGGTTAACGACCACTTGGCCGTTGTTGAGAACGGTCATGTTTGGCTGCCGGGTTAACGACCACTTGGCCGTTGTTGAGAACGGTCATGTTTGGCTGCCGGTTAACGACCACTTGGCCGTTGTTGAGAACGGTCATGTTTGGCTGCCGGGTTAACGACCACTTGGCCGTTGTTGAGAACGGTCATGTTTGGCTGCCGGGTTAACGACCACTTGGCCGTTGTTGAGAACGGTCATGTTTGGCTGCCGGTTAACGACCACTTGGCCGTTGTTGAAACGGTCATGTTTGGCTGCCGGGTTAATGACCACTTGGCCGTTGTTGAGAACGAGCTGTGGATGAGTCAAGTCTGAGGTTGGGTTTATGCCATTCTGTGGTAAGTCGACACTTTAGATCAACCAAATTTTGACCTGATCGATTGTCTAGCGGAACATTTCTCAAACTTTACATGAAGATGTGTTGAATTTAGTCTTTTGAGAGGTATTTATGTAATTTCAGGTATGTACGAGGGTGCACGAGTACAACAGCACTGCAGGTGTGGTCAACCAGACCCAAGATATTGGCCCAGTACCGCAGCACTGCAGGTATGGACGACCAGACCCAAGATATTGGGCCAGTACAACGTCACTGCAGGTATGGAGGGATTAAAATTACCTGGAAAAACTTCACTCCATTGGCAGTTGGTTATTATGCAGTATATATATTCCCACATACGTATAATAGGTGAAGGGAACACGTTTTATAATTTTAATTGTTTTAAACACTATACCTTGAAGCAGTGGTCGTCTAAGGTATTCATTAACCACTTCAGACTGGTAAACCATTCTTCTGGCGCGTATTTTTTTTTTTTTGAGATATATACAAGTTGTTACATTCTTGTACAGCCACTAGTATGCGTAGCGTTTCGGGCAGGTCCCTGGAATACGATCCCCTGCCGCGAAGAATCGTTTTGTCATCCAAGTACACATTTTACTGTTGCGTTAAACAGAGGCTACAGTTAAGGATTTGCGCCCAGTAAATCCTCCCCGGCCAGGATACGAACCAATGACATAGCGCTCGCGGAACGCCAGGCGAGTGTCTTACCACCACACCTCGGAGACTGTTTGAACACGGTATTTGAACATTTGGTGGTGTAAAATATGGTTAATGTTAAACTAACTTTCAGTTACATTTCAATCCTCTTCCCCCTCCCTCCACCCTTCTGTTAGTCTGTCGTCTATTCCACCAGTCCAATCAATTGTATATAAATGTACCCAAGAGGGTGATGCTTCAGCTGGGGTTAGAAGACTGTCTGGCGAGAGGAAAGTTTGTGAGGGGAAAGTGCCGGTGCAAAACGTAGCAAGCTGAATATACCGTCGGACAATTTCGGGAGGCTGAGCACTTCCAGCTCCGTGGCCATTATCAGCGTCTTGCACAAGGTATTGGTAGCACCTGGACGTTGCAGCAATTCTGCAAATCGACAAATATTGTGGTCAGATGGCCGGCCCTGTGAAGTGTTAGAGGTGAACGTTTCTGGGTCTGCAGACCGGGATAACATCGTAGTCCTGGTTTGTTGTTAGTGCCAAGTGTCCCTTATTATTGGGAGAGAAAATATTATATAATAACTGGTGGAGCTCCTATGACCACAGGATAAGTGTAAGAACAAGACACCAGACTACTCAAGGGGTCTTTGGTTTTTGCTGGGAAAGGAGCTGTTACTAATGTCACTTGGAGATATTCCTTTTTTCCAAGCTAACAAAACAGACTCCGAAGGAAGCAAGTTCCAGGCCAGATATTCGCAGAAGGTTTCCTTCATCAAAGACTAGAGCTTGTTAACTTCTTTTTGGATGCTTCCTGAAGCTGTCGGAATACATCTTAAGTAGAACCATACTCTAAATTTTGGATGTTTGTGTTCCTGTACAATATTTTCTCTGGAGAGGAACCAGTTTCACTATACGATAAGCTGCCAGTTTCTTGGCAGCTTATCGTATGGTGATTCTGGGCAGCTTCTGCTTTAAAGACGCCCCAGAGCTCGTCCAAGGCTTTCCCCAGATTATTCAGATCGCTAGTTATACCTATGACTCGGGTTCCCAGGGAGAAAAGTAGTCTCTTAAGAGAAAAGGGTGTCAGGATGGCTATAAAAGTGAAGGTTTGAATGTTTGTAATGACCCTTTATAGGCGTCTTTCTCCGTTTATATACACACAAGTACCTAGGAAGGGAAGCTCCTCCATGCAGGTCTAGATGGTAAATTTCAGGTCTGGGTGAACTCTCATTCATTGATTGCTTGAGCTGCAGTAGACTGTAGTAAAGCAACCTGTCTTCAACAAATACCAAATGCTCGTTTCGAGCATCCCGTTCTCAGCCCAGGCTCGTTAGTGGTGGCAGTTACCTCCCCCACTCAAATGTATTAATCAGTTTTAACATTGTATATTAAAATTTGGTTTCTTATGAGTCATTATAATTTTAATTCCAATGGAAACTTAGCGATAGGTTAGATTAGGTGTTAAGGTTCTGTTGGCCATTATTATGTTAGAACTACGTTCTGTGAAAGTTACAGCTTTGGGATTCGAGCAGAGGTCATCAACGAAGCACTGTTAGAAAAATGTTAAAACGTAATCTATTGTAGTGTGTAACCGCTAGTCCTTATAAACAAAGGCTAAAGTCTGTTCCATGCACCTGCCAAACCCCGTTTGTGAGTGAAAACCGTCTTCACAACTGATGACGTTAAAACATTTCGCGAACAGTGATTTACTGAGGACTATTGTTCGAACCACAATGTTGTAAATGATTCGCCCACGTATTACAAATAATCGCCAACAGAACATAAACACCTAACCAATGCCTAAATATTCACTCTATGGTACTATATAACAATATTTTATTATACTCCCTCACCAAAACTTATACCAACTCCCCTGCCCACTAAAACCGCATGGAGTCTACCCTCTGCCAAAACCAATTGAGGTAGAGGGGGCACATGGCTCTTCACCATCGGCCATGGTGAAGGGTGTGAAGGCCTCCGTCCAGGAAAAAGGGATAGCTGGGGGTCACAAGAAAGGTGTTCAAAGCAGTCGCCAGCCTATTGCATCCAGTAAGCACAGTGTCAATTCCAGTGTCAGTGTCCATTGAGAAGGGTCAAAAAGTAAACAGGCCCCAAACCTGCCCAGCAATAGTGCTCCCGCACAACTGGACGCTCTCTGACCAATGTTCAAAACTTTGGTCACGGAATTGGTCGAAAGTCTGCTGTCGATACACGGTATCAAGCAAACCACAGACTCTGAAGACAATTGAGCACATGACCAAGAAATTTGAAAAAAAAAAAAAATATCCTCACCTTCATGAACGCAGGGCAAGACACTCCCCTATAAAACAGTCCAGTTCGTCTGAAATCGACCTTGATGAGTCAATTTCAGGTCCACTAAGATCCTCTACACCAATTGCAACTTCCATGGCGTGTTCATCCAATAACATGGATACCATGATAATATCAGCAAATTCCAAGAACCTAGAGGTCTAAAGATCTTGCAATGGAATGCTCAAGGGCTGCGCAAAAAATTACCAAACTTCCAATGCATAGCAGCAACCAAAGGTATAGACATCCTGATACTGCAGGAGAGCCTGCTTCGAGCACGGATTAGAACCTGAAATCTCAGGCTATCGAGGTTTCTTCCTTCCATGGATCAACGGGCAATCTAGGGGATGTGCAATCTATGTAAAATGTGACCTGATATCCAAGTCCATAACCAGCCCACCCGACTGTGGAGCAGGGTGAGACGTAATGGGAGTGTTCATTGAGCTAAGACACGACTAACTTGAAGTATTTAATGTGTACAGGTCTCCACATGCTGAAATGGATCTGTTATATGGACATGCGACTATATCAATCATTTGTGGTGATTTTAATGCCCATTATCGATTGGCACTGGGCTCGAACACAACAAATGAGGCTGGCACTCATATTGCACATCTACTAGACTAGCTTCCAGCAATCTAAATCCTAAACAAGAATGAAGCCACCCACATCCAAGGAGGTAGAGTAGACCTTACCTTTGTTTCAGCCTCCCTAAGAGATGCAGCAATGTGGTCAGTTGAGCCCACACTCACAAGCAACCACTATGGGGTCCAAATTGATCTTGTTAGATCTACTTACCCCACCTCCGCCTCCATCAGAAAGCCTGGAACTTTGCTTTAGCAAACTGGGACCGATTTCAAAACCTCATTTCAGAGTGGCATAGAACATATGATGTTCCCGAAGACATTAACCAGCAGAACAAGATTTTGTCTAAGCGATTCAAAGTGCAGCCAATCACTCAATCCCACTGAAAAAAAGGTCCACCAGACAGCAAAAAGATCATTGGTACTATTGCGAACGTGTCAAAGAACTCAACCATAGACTCAACAGTACAAGAAAGCTATTAAAAAAGCACCCAAGTGACTGCAACAGGACCTTACTTTGTGAGATCAAGGAACATGTCCATCAAGAGACGAGACTAACAAAAGAAGTGGCTGGAATGGTGTTCACATCTGAATGAACACACCTCTCTTCGAGAGATGTGGCAGCAAATCCACCGGGCCAAAGGAAATAAAACGCCTGAAGGTCCACACCCAAAGGATCCTCAACAGGAAGCCGAAGTACTGGCAACCAGGTTTGCAGAAAGAGCAGCCATCAATCGGCTTCCACCAGATCTATTAGCAGTGCAGACAGAATTAGAGGAAAAAAGGTGGCACAGAATCCTTACAGCATGTGCAGAAGTCTGACATTAATGCCCCGTTCACACTGGAGCTCAATTGGGCTAAAAAAAACTCCAAGGATACATCCCCCGGAGAAGACAAAATAACCTATAAAATGATTAGAAACCTTGGCCCAGAGGGAGACGCGGCATACCTAAGGTTAATTAATTTAGTCTGGAATTGTCTAACTAGACTAGACCTACAGCTTGGAATAGAGCAGACAGTGCCGATCCCAAAACCCAATGATTCGGCTAATCTCAGGCCCATCTATCTCCAAAGCTGTGCAGCCAAGACGGCTGACAGAATGGCACTCGACAACATGAGTGGAAAATGCCTGTACCATATGTATGCCTATAGAAGAGGGGTTGGCACAGTGGAATGTGTTACAACTGTTAGCCCACTTGAATGACAGACCAGGAATACTGATATTCCTGGACCTCGAGAAAGCCTTTGAACTGGCTAGCGCCCCAGGTATTCTCTGCTGCCTCATCGACAAAGAGGTCAAAGGCAACCTGCTCTCCTGGACCAAAAACTGTCTCATAAACAAAGATGCAAGAGTAAAACTTCATGGCACAGTCTCTGAAAGCAAGACATGAAAATGGTACTCCGCAAGGAGGTATTCTCAGCCCCCTTCTTTACAACTGTTTAATGGAAAGAATGAGGTTGAAACTGTCACATCACTGCAGGCTGCTAAAGTATGGGTACGACTTTATCATCATAAAAAGGAAGGGATGCGGCGTGCCTTGCATCCAAATGCTTAGACTGCATCAGTAAAGAGGCAAAACAGATTGGAATCAAACTCAACCCCTCAGACAAATGCCATGCCCATAAAAGTAGCGAAGTCCAACATCCAACTCACAGTACAGGGTCAACCAATTGAATGGGTGGACACCTATCAGTATCTAGGAATAATCCTGGACACACATGAATTTTAATTCTGAGGTCACTTACTTGAGAGAGCAAACTGCGGCTGGGACGGCAATCCTCAGGTCGCTAACCTCCCTCTGGAGGAGCCAATCTGAAAGTCCTTTGCACATACTATGTACAGGCAGTCAGAGCAGTGATCGACTATGCCGCACCTGCACTCACAAGTCTATCACACCAACAGTGGAAAAAGCTTGAAGTTGCCCAAAACAATGCTATGAGAGCCGCACTGGGAGCCCCCATGCGGACCAGGCTTGAAAATATGACCGGAAACGGGTTTGCCCTCTCTTCAAGAAAGAATATCACAAAGAACGGCTACAATTATCAGGAAGATAATTATTTTTCCTGGTCCAATCTCAGTACGGCAGGCCTTGGTGGTTGGACTTGGCCAAAACAATAAAAACTCTTGGCCTGCCAGAGCAGGAAATGTCCTAAACAGACTACATTTGAAAAGCATGATTTATGATAGATAGGGTGATCAACCACACCCAAATTACACTTCTTCCGCACCGTGGAAAGAGCCTACCTTCAAAATGGAAATAGAAAGTCTCCCAATGAAAAAGGCTGCCTATGATCCAACAATCCTAAGGTGCATAATAGAAAAGCAAATGTATAGCATTGCAATAGCGAGAGCCACCCACATCTTCACAGTCGGATCTGTTGACACAGAATGAGTGCTGGTGCTGCTCTTTGCACGGCCAGTGTACAGGCATATTAGAGACTAGAAGGACTAGTATCATCAACCCAAACAAGTCTGTTTGCCATACCACAGGCATTCGCATATGTGATTGCACAAAACGTTGAAAATGCCATCATACAGATTCAAGAGCTGCACTTCAAATATTAGGACAAAATCATTGGAAAGTCAGATTGCGAAAGGGATCTGGGAGTTATGATTAAGAATTTAAAACCAAAGGATCAATGCATGAATGTTCGTAATAAGGCAAATAGGACACTGGGATTTATTAATCGAAGCAGTAGTAAAAGACACCTGGTGTTGTTCATCTATATCTTGCTCTGGTTAGGCCCCATTTAGATTATGCAGTTCAGTTTTGGTTGCCGTACTATAGAATGGATATAAATTCACTTGAACGTTTCCAGTGTATATTGAAAAGGTTAATTCCCCAAATTTGACATCTTTCATATGAAGAAAGATTAACAAAGCTTAAATTGCATTCCCTGGAAAGGTGAAAAGTTAGGGGTGACATGATAGAGGTTTACAAGTGATGAATGGACATAAGGGGGTATTAATAGGTACTTACAACCAACTATAAGTTCAGTAGAATTTCTGTTTAAACTCTTAACCATGTCGTAGCCAAGTCGATTAAGGCAGCGTCTGGGATGCTCCCATATGCAGGTTCGAATCCTCGTCATGGCCCTTGTGGATTTGTTCATTTGTTCATTAATAGGTATTAAAAGTATTAACACAAGACAGAACACGAAACAATGGGTATAAATTGGAAAAGTTTAGATCTAGGAAAGACTTGGGTATATACTGGTTCGGTAACAGGGTTATTAATTTGTGGAACCAATTACCGCGTAACGTGGTGGGGTCCCTCTATTGTTTCAAACGTGGGTTGGTCATGTATGAGTGGGATTGGGTGGTTATTGGGTCAGTCAGGTGCTGTCACAGTGAGAGGTTGTGTTAGCTGGAGCTCCGATTGTAGCAACATTATTATAGCAATAATGGAAGGATTACTGAAGGATTTTTTTTTTCTATTTTTTTTATTTTTCTAGAATTTCTAGAATTCTAGAAGATTTTCTAGAATTAATTGACGATTGCTTTCTTACGCAACACATTAAGGAACCAACACGGGAAATAATATTTTAGATTTAGTGTTAACTAACAGGGAAACACAAATTAATGACATCGAAATAGGGAGTGAGCTAGGGAACAGTGATCACAAAGAAATCAGATTTAGCATAGAATGGAATAGACCTGTAGGAGAAAATTGTTAGTGCCAGATTTTCGAAAAGCTGATTTTAATAGCCTAAGAAATTTTTTGGGTCAAATTGTTTGGAAAGTCTTTGGTATGGGGTGTGGGCCGGTCTTGGAGCGAGACATGAACCCAGCGATAGGTGATGTAAATGGGGATTTCGATGTAGATTCAATTTATAACGTATTTAAGAATATTCTAAACAAAGCACAGGAACGTAGTATACCACACAAATTGAATAGATCGATTACTAATGACCCAACGTGGATAACAAAGAATTTGAAGAATCTTATAGGTAAAAAGAGAGCTTGGTACAAAAGGATTAAAAATGGGGAGGTCACTTTAGAACAGGAATTCGTACAACTAGTTAGAAATGTTAAAAAAGAGATAAGGAAAGCAAAAAGAAACTATGAAGTTCGTATAGCAGGGCAAGCAAAGACAAATCCTAAAGGGTTTTTTCAGTTATATCGAACTAAGACTAGGGAAAGGATAGGTCCATTAAAAACTGAGACAGGTCAAATAACATAGTGATGAAGAGATGAGTAGTATTTTTAATAAATATTTGTATCTGTATTTACTAAAGAGGAACTTAACAATATGCCTTCAGCCCAACAAGTCTATGTGGGTGGGGACGAGGACAGGTTGACGAGTTTAGCAGTTACCAGGGAGGATGTTCTTAAACAAATAGTAAAACTCGAACCAAACAAATCCCCAGGGCCGGATGAAGTGTTTGCCAGAGTGCTGAAAGAATGCAAAGAGGAGCTTTGTGACCCACTGTCAATCATATTTATAAATCAATAGTCAGGCAGAGTGCCAGAGTTTTGGAAAGTTGCTAATGTGATACCAGTTTTTAAGAAAGGAGATAGATCACTTGCGTCTACTATCGACCAATTAGCCTAACGTCTATTGTGGGAAAGTTACTCGAATCTATGATAGCAAATAAAATTCGTCTTCATCTTGAAAAACATAAATTAATAATTGAGTCGCAACATGGTTTTATAAATGGCCGTTCATGTTTAACAAATTTGTTATCTTTTTATTCTAGCATAGTTGAGGCAGTTGATAGTGGTAAGGATTGTGATGTTGTGTACCTTGACTTTAGCAAAGCTTTCGATACAGTGCCACATGAAAGACTGATTAAAAAGATAGAGGCTCATGGTATTGGGGGTGCTATATTAAGCTGGATTAGGGCATGGCTATACCAAAGGAAACAGAGTTAGTATAAATGGAGTCAAGTCAGAGTGGGAAAATGTTGTAAGTGGAGTGCCTCAAGGCTCTGTCCTGGGACCTCTGTTGTTTATAATATATATAAATGATTTAGATTCAGGTATGAGTAGCAACATTTGCAAATTTGCCGATGATACGAAAATAGGTAGGGAAATTAATTCGGAGGAGGACTCGCTATCACTTCAAGTTGATCTAGATAGGGTTTTGAAATGGTCAAAAGACTGGCAGATGCAGTTTAATGCTCATAAATGTAAAGTTCTGAGGCTAGGTAATGATGATAGTTACAAGATACGAGCTAGATGGTGTTGAGATTGCGAAGTCGGATTGCGAAAGGGATCTGGGAGTTATAATTAGTAAGAATTTAAAACAAAAGGATCAATGCATAAATGTTCGTAATGAGGCAAATCGGACACTCGGATTTATTAATCGCAGCGTAAGTAACAAGACACCTGGTGTGGTTCTCAAGCTATATCTTGCTCTGGTTAGGCCCCATTTAGATTATGCAGTTCAGTTTTGGTCGCCATTATAGAATGGATATAAATTCACTTGAACGTGTCCAGCGTAGGATGACTAAGTTAATTCCCCAAATTAGAAATCTTTCATATGAAGAAAGATTAACAAAGCTTAATTTGCATTTACTGGAAAGGCGAAGAGTTAGGGGTGACATGATAGAGGTTTACAAGTGGATGAATGGACATAACAAAGGGGATATTAATAGGGTATTGAAAGTATCAACACGGACAGAACGCGAAATAATGGGTATAAATTGGATAAGTTTAGATTTAGGAAAGACTTGGGTAAATACTGGTTCAGTAACAGGGTTGTTGATTTGTGGAACAATTGCCGCGTAACATTGTGGAGGTGGGGTCCCTCGATTGTTTCAAGCATGGGTTGGACATGTATATGAGTGGGATTGGTGGTTATAAATAGGAGCTGCCTCGTATGGGCCAATAGGCCTTCTGCAGTTGCCTTTGTTCTTATGTTATAAATAGGAGCTGCCTCGTATGGGCTAATAGGCATTCTGCAGTTACCTTTGTTATCATTACCTACCTTGAGAATACCTTGAGGTGCTTCCGGGGCTTATCGTCCCCGTCGGCCCGGTCATCGACCGCCTCCTGGTTGCTGGACGATCAACAGGCTGTTGGACCGGCTGCTCGCAGTTACGTATGAGTCACAGCTGGTTGATCAGGTATCCTAGGATCATGTACCTAGACTCAAAACTTTAATTTATCAGTATTAACTGTATCTGCCAATCTTTTGACCATTTCAAAATCCAACTTAGATCAACTTGAAGGGAGAGAGTCGTCTTCAGTGTTAATTTCTCTACCAATTTTTGTATCATCGGCAAATTTGTAAATATTGCTGTTCAAACATAAATCTAATTTATATATATTATAAACAGAGGTCCCAGGATAGAGCCTTCAGGCAGTCCACTTAGAACATTATCCCGCTCAGACTTAACCCCTTTATACTGTTTCCTTTGGAATAGCCATGCAATAATCCAACTTCATATAGCACCCCTAATACCATGAGCTTTATTTTTTAATCAGTCTTTCATGTGGCACTGTATCAAAAGCTTTGCTAAAGTCAAGGAACTCATCACAATCCTTACCACTACCAACTGCCTCAACTATGCTGGATTTAAAGATAGCAAATTTGTTAAACATGACAACCATTTGTAAAACCATGTTGAATCATTTATTTGTTTTTAAAGATGAAGACTAATTTTATTTGCAATTATCGATTCAAGTAACTCACAATAGACGTAAGGCTAATTGGCCGATAGTTTGACACAAGTGATCTATCTCCTTTCTTAAAAATTGAACCACATTAGCAACCTCCATGACTGGCATTCTACCTGACTATTGATTTATTGAATATGGTAGACAGTGGCTCACTAAGCTCCTCTTTGCATTCTTTAAGCACCCTGACAAACACTTTATCCGGGCCTGGGGATTTGTTTGGTTTTAGTTTTACTATTTGCTTAATTACATCCTGATAACTGCTATATTAGTCAACCTGTCCTCGTCCCCACCCACATAGACTTGTTCGGCTGAAGGCATATTAAGTTCCTCTTTAGTCAATAAATATAAAATATTTATTAAAAATGCTACTCGTCTCCGTCATTATCCATTATTTGACCTGTCTGTTTTTAATGAACCTTTCATTTTCCTAGTCATTGTTCGATATAACTGAAAAAGCCTTTTAGGATTTGTCTTTGCTTGCCCTGCTATGCAAACTTCATAGTTTCTCCTTACCCTCCTTATCTAATTTTTAACATTTCTAACCAGCTGTACGAATTCCTGTTCTAAACCGACTTCCCAATTCTTAACCCTTTTGTACCACGCTTTCATTTTACCTATAAGGTTCTTCAGATCCTTTGTTATCCACTTTGGCTCATTAGTATTCGATCTATTAATTTGTATTGTATACCACGTTACTGTGCTTTGCTTAGAATATTTTTAAAATTATATTTTCAATCAACATCGAAATCCTCTTTTACGTCACCTATGGCCGGGTTCGTCTTGCTCAAATACCGGCCTACCCCCTTATGCCCAAGACTTAACACTTTATATGACCCAGAAAATTTCTTAGGCTACTGAAATCAGCTTTTCGAAAATCTGGCACTTTAACAGAATTTTTCTCCTACAGATTTATCCATTCTATGCTAAATCTGATTTCTGTGATCACTGTTCCCTAGCTCACTCCCTATTCGATGTCATTAATTTGTGTTTACCTGTTTAACACTAAATCTAAATTATTTTCCGCGTTGGTTCCTTAATGTGTTGGTTAAGAAAGCAATCGTCAATTCTAGAGAATATTCTGCTTCATTATTCCCTGTTCTGTTAAACCATTTATTCCACTAAAATTAGTCACCCATGACACAAATACTGCTAGACCTAGATGCTCTAGATATTTCATCCCATAGGTGCTTTGCTTCCATTCTGTTTGGTGGCCTGTATATAACTCCTATAAGATTATTTGCTTTTTCGTCTAATTATATTCAAATAGTTTGTGTGGGGCTCGGTTTTGATTCCTTCTTTGAGACTACATTAAATATTTTCCCTAATATGTATGGCTACTCCCCTGCTTCGTCTAATGTGTGTGTGAAATAGTTTTAATCCATTTATTTGATATTCAGCTAATAGTTCCCTATTTTCTACATTCATTTAAGTTTCGGTAAGTGCAATAATATATATTTTTTTGTGCAGACAAGAACATTTAAGTAGTTTTTGTTTCTTAGACTTCTACTGTTAGTGTAATATACCCCTAAGTGTATTGTTATTTTGAGGCCCTTCTCTTTCCCTCATCATTTTGCCGATTTGTTTCTCCAACAAACACGTACTTTTATTACTTCCTGCCTCCATATCAATTACCATACCACTATCAACTATCAGTTTAAACCTAAACAAACGCCTCCAACCACTGATTCCAAAGAGTTCGCAACAACCACCACCCCCAGCCCTCGATAGATGCATCCCATTCCGAGCATATATTTAATTTCTTCCATAGAAGTGTTCCCAGTTATTTACGAAAGATATTGCATTTGATTTGCAATATCTTTTCAGCCTGCAATTGACACAGTGCCCTCAACCATTTATTTCCAAATCCCTTTCTTGGAAGAATGCCACATATGATCGGGATTCCTCCCTTCTCCTAACTAATTCTATGGCCGTCTTGAACCTCTGTATCAATTCCTCTCCTAACTCGTCCAACTTTTCCACCTGCACTCATACAAATAATGGGTTTGTTCCCATTTCCAGCCATAATATCATTCATGATGCAAACAATATCACCAATTCCAGCTGTGAGAGGATGGTCTCTCAAGATTCTCCCACAGCTGACTTGAATGGCTCATTGCAGTGCACAGTGCACTGATCTCGTGCACAAGCCCTATTTCTGTTAACCCTGGATAGTAAACTGTCATGTTGGGTATCTCCAGGATGCCCACTTAACCAGGAATACGTTTAAAATACGGAGGCCACCGTATGTCCAGGCAGGGAGTAGATACAGGGAAGTTAGGCATCCACGCCATAGGGTCAGAGAGTACACATACGAGGTGCCAGGCGTGAGAGAGGGGGCGCCAGCGAGGCAAAAGATCTGACCTCTGGGTTCAGCCTCAACCGGCGCGATGGAGAATAACAACTGTGATGTGGTCGTGACGTGTTCATGACGTCACCTCTGCTACTGATCATGGAAAGATCAATATGATTGGTTCATGCTCTTTTGCTGAAACGCCATTGGTCAATTGCAACCCCTTGTTTGTGCCCCACGGAGCCCTGCATTTTCTTGCAATGATATTCACGTGAGGAAGCCCGTACATAGAGGACGTGTCCGGTTCTGTCTATCAGCCAATAGACGGAATACCGTCCATTCCTCACTGTCAAGTTAAACTTGGTGTCTTTTCGATATATCAACGCTCGCTCAGAATCGCGATCGTGACTATACTGTTTAGAATCCTAGTGACAAATCCCCAGAGCGAAACACTGGTATCAGGTAACCCTTGGTGACAAATTGAGATCGTTGAGTGACCTAGAGTGAACTAAGGAGTGCTGCTGCCTAAGTAACCTGTGTGTGACTTTACCACAGTGTACCGCATGGTACCATATAACCTGCTGCTGCCAGCCGCCACTGTCCAGAGCGTGTAGCTGTCCAGAGCTGTCCTTTTCCTGGAGCCGCCAGCCGCCTTGCCTTGCTGTACAACGTGACCTCACCACCCATAATCACCGCCAGTGCCATAAAGTGTGTGCGTATGTGTGTTAGATATACAGCGCGCCCTCCTGCGAGTACCCACTGTGTCAAGTGCTGTTTATGGGAAAGCCTGTCGTCGAGCGAAACAAGCTGTCAGACCACCTACGAGTTCTTGCATAAATGTGCCTGAGTGAGTGAATAAGAGAGGTAGCCTACCTGTAAGTACAAGATATTGTTATCGTGTGTCTGTGTTGACCTGAGGGATCAACCACAGTTTTCGCCGCCTTATACCTGACACACGTATAGGTGGAGACCTAGACACCCGACGGTGTATGCGTGTTTATCCGTGTGGTATCACATTACACTTGTCTGTGAATGTGAGCTTCACATACACCACACATTTAGTTATTGTGTGTTATTATTATTGTGTTATTGCCTGTCCCATTGACAGTTGTGATTTATTGCGCATCATCATTACCTGAGTATCCGGTTGGAACTCTTGTGATTCCTTTGCACACCGGCAATTAGGTTTGCCGTGTTAATGATTGCCTGTCAATTGTGTTCAGTTAGGTGTTTCTCCACGAGTGGATCCGAATCGATTAGCCAGACGTCAAGAGTCTCGCTAATGCAACCATAGCCTTTCTGACGCTAATCTAAAGTAAATCAAGCACCCTTTGTATTAGTGGTTAAGTTAGTAAATAAACTACTGTTAAGCTTTATGCGGTGTTTATGTTGAACCACTTCTGAATACTGCCAACTATTTACTCAAACCTTCAGCTCCAGGTGTCTTCAACACAGAGTTGCCTATTATATACTAAACTCTAAATGTGATGAGGACCCTAGGAGTCCCTTAAAGTGTTAAAGCATTGAGGAGATTCCAACGATCAACGTGGACCAGGACCAGGTGAGGCTAGTCTGAGAAGAGACCCTCAAGGACTCTAACTCGACCTTGCTCCCAGGCCCTGTACAGTTGCTCTCGAATTTTCTCTGCTGATTCCGACAGCTTCATGAAGCGTCTGCCACATGTACATTGGCGACGTAAACATTGCAGTTGGGAAAGCAAAACAGAAAACCCCACACCAGCTCCTGGATTGCAAACCCTTGACCTGTTCCCACTATCTATGGCAAAGAACGTTTTGTCTAAATACCTCGCCTGGGAATCTCGCACAACTAAAATTCGCTTAGTTCCTTCCTTTTCCTTTTGAGCACTTTGAGGGACTTGCACTTCGTTGCTTTGCCTTTCGAACGAACTGTAGGCTCACCACAGCACTCGTCCTCCATCACGGTCTCATAATGTCAAGCAAAAGTAACAAGGGAGGTTAGATCCCAGTTGAGTGCTGCTTCCTCCCAGTTGAGTGCTGCTTCCTCCCAGTTGAGTGCTGCTTCCTCCCAGTTGAGTGCTGCTTCCTCCCAGTTGAGTGCTGCTTCCTCCCAGTTGAGTGCTGCTTCCTCCCAGTTGAGTGCTGCTTCCTCCCAGTTGAGTGCTGCTTCCTCCCAGTTGAGTGCTGCTTCCTCCCAGTTGAGTGCTGCTTCCTCCCAGTTGAGTGCTGCTTCCTCCCAGTTGAGTGCTGCTTCCTCCCAGTTGAGTGCTGCTTCCTCCCAGTTGAGTGCTGCTTCCTCCCAGTTGAGTGCTGCTTCCTCCCAGTTGAGTGCTGCTTCCTCCCAGTTGAGTGCTGCTTCCTCCCAGTTGAGTGCTGCTTCCTCCCAGTTGAGTGCTGCTTCCTCCCAGTTGAGTGCTGCTTCCTCCCAGTTGAGTGCTGCTTCCTCCCAGTTGAGTGCTGCTTCCTCCCAGTTGAGGGCTGCTTCCTCCCAGTTGAGGGCTGCTTCCTCCCAGTTGAGGGCTGCTTCCTCCCAGTTGAGGGCTGCTTCCTCCCAGTTGAGGGCTGCTTCCTCCCAGTTGAGGGCTGCTTCCTCCCAGTTGTGTGTACTGAAGTAAGGGCGTGGAAGTAGAACAGCTTTTTGACAGAGCCCGGGTGCATGGGAAGGAATTGTGTAAAACCCTGGTTTGTCTCGGAGAGGCTGCGGGTTCCGTGTGAGGGGCCCCGTTGCAATTCTTTTAATCTTTTCATGGTGCAATCAAATAAGGCACACCTGGGATCATCCAGGACGTAAGTTCAAACTCTCATCACAGCCCCTGGAGATTTGTTAATATGATGTATCATGCTATTGTGATGTGTGCGTACCCTATTAATATCATCTTTGTCCAATCATCCACTTGTACACCTCCATGTCTCCCCTAATTCTTTGCCTTTCTAGAGAATGTAATATAAGCTTTGTCAATCTTTCTTCACCTGACAGGTTTCTAATATGGGGGATTAACTGTCATCACACGCTTTATACGTTCTAGTTTATATTGTATCCATTCTATAATATGGTGACCAAAACTGAACAGCATAATCTAAATGTGGCCTAACCAGAGCAAGATGTAGCTGCATAACACCAGATGTCTTATTACTAACGGTTCGATTAATAAATCCCAGTGCCCTATGAACATTTATGCATTGATTTTCTCGTTTTAAATTCTTAGTAATCATAACACCCAGATTCCTTTCGCAATCCGACTCTACAATCTCAACACCATCTAGCTTGTATCTTATAGCTATAGCGTTATTACCTAGCCTCAAACCTTACATTTGTCAGCATTAAACTGCCTCTGCCAATCTTCTGACCATTTCAAAACCTTATTTAGATCGTCTAGAAGTGATAGTTCTTTTCAGTGTTCATTGCTCTTCAGATTTTTGTATCAGCAAATTTGCAAATATTGCTTCTCAAACATGAATCTAAATTTATATATATTACGAAAAACAGTGGTCCCAGGACAGAGTTTTGAGGCACTCCACTTACACATTTTCCCACTGACTTAACCCCATTTATACTAACTGCTTCCTTTAGTATAGCCATGCCCTAATCCAACTTAATGTAGCAACCCTAATACCGTAAGCCTCTTTTTACTCAGTCTTTCATGTGACTGTATCAAAAACTTTGCTAAAGGCAAGGTACACATCACAAACCTCAATACTATCAACTGCCTCAACTATGCTGGAATAAAATGATAGCAAATTTGTTGAACATGAATGGCTATTTGTAAAACCATGTTGTAAATCATTTATTTGTTTTTCAAGATGAAGACGAATGGTATTTGCAATTATCTATTCAAGTAACTTTCCCACAATAGACGTTAGGCTCATTGGCCGATAGTTTGACGCAAGTGATCTATCTCCTTTCTTTTTCAAAAATTGAGGGAAAAAAAAGAGCGGCGCACTGCCTGACCCTAATGACTTATTAAATATTGTAGACAATGGCTCGCAAAGCCATTGCATTCTTTAACCACTGCACTGCACATCTGGTTTCGGCAAAACTTCTTAGTGCAATTGTCAAGGACATATTTTAGATGTTCCACAATAGATGTTAACCTAATTGGCCGATCGTTTGATGCAAGTGATCTATCTATCTCTTAAAAATTGGTACCACATTAGCAACCTTCCACGACTCGGGCACTCTGCCTGACTCTAATGATTTATTAAATAAGGAAGACAATGGCTTGCAAAGCTCCTTTTCGCATTCCTTAATTTAAGCACCCTGGCAAACACTTCGTCTGGCCCTGTGGATCTGTTTGGCTTGAGTTCCAATATTTGATTATTTCAAGCGTAGGTTGGACATACATATGAATGAGATTGGGTGGATATAAACAAGAGCTTGGATTCTAAGTAGGAGTCTGAGGAGTTTAAGGAAACAAAAGTAAAAGATTTAAATGCTCATGTTTGCACAGTAACAAGATATTATTGCACTTGCCTAAACATGGATGAATGTAGAAAACAGAACTATTTGCTGAATATCAAATATAGATTTAAACTATTTCACACACTTTAATTTTAGTGGAATAAAGTGGATTAACAGAACAGGGAATAATATAGCAGAAGATTTCCTGGAAATAATTTGAAGATTGCTTTTTTTAAGCAATCTTCCAATTTTTGCAATCTTTGCAATTTTAAGCAATTTAAACTTTTGCAACTGGGCAGTGGAAACCCCGATATCCTGCGATATTAATATTTTTCAGTCCTGGTAAGTATTTCTTGAAGTAAAAAAGATCAGTGTTGTCATTGAGAAGCACTGCTCTGAGTGTTTGGGCTTTGTTTTAGAATCCTTGGATATTCAGTTGTATAATCTTGAGATTGTCGTTATTGGCCATTATTCTAGTATAGTTGAATCCATTGAGTCCATCGTGGTTTCTAATCTGCTGAATTCTTCGACGGCTTGCTGTCTTTGCTGGAGTGGAGACTGCCATTGGCCGCGGAAATAAGTTTCGTCACCACCTTCGACTTCGTCGACATTTTCGGTAGGGCTTGTTGAAGAGTGGAGGAAATAAGTTTAGTAGATTTTTTTTACCTCTTAACATTAACTTCCATGACTGAGGGTTGGTCTGTTGCAGTGCTTGAAATACTTTCAAGCACCTTGCTGATGGTCTCCGTTAGGGAGGTAATAACCAGTGGAACAGTAGTCACTTGATAGGCCTTTGAATGCCTTTCTTTGTCTTGGTAGGTGGGGAGAGACTGGGTTTAGTCGTGGTGTGTCTGCTACTGGAGCATAAGATGATGTAGAGGTCATCATTTGTACTAGAGATATTCAGGAGGAAATAGGTGTATTATTTTTGATGACCCAGATTTGTGCGGTTGTTTTTGCTTTGTGGAGAGCTGTGTTTTCTCCAGTTCTTCGAGGTCCTGTTCAGACGAGAAGGAATTGGTGCTCTAGACTGTTGATTATTTTTATTTTCATATATTCGGATTTGACGAGGCATATTCTATTGAATTTTAACTGAGGGTCTGGTAGTTTGTTGTCGTAGAATTGTGACTTCGGGTTGCTGGGTAGATCCAAAGGCTTGGATTCCTTTGACCCTTTCTGGACATAGATTGTTTCAGGCCTGACGTTCATCCCTGCATTTTGGGCATTTTGCATTTGTTGGTGTGGCATTTTCACTTTTAATCCAGATTGCAATTGCCTGCAACGTCGCCAATGTGCATTTGGCAGACGATTCACAAAGCGGTCGGAATCCAGCAAAATAAGAGAGCAACCGTCCAGGGCCTGGGAGCAAGGTTGATAGAGTACTTTATGGTCTCCTCTCAGACTTGCTTCACCTGGTCCTAATCCACGTTGGTCATGGGAATCTCCTCAATGCAACTGAATCAATTCAAGCAACTCTTAGGGTCCTCATCATATCTATAGTTTAGTGATTAATAGGCAACTCAGTACTGAAGACACCTGGGGCTGAAGGCTCAATTAATAGTAATGGCAGTATTCAGAAGTGGTTCAACGGAAACACCGCCTAATGCTTTACAGTAGTTTATTTACTTAACCACTAATACAGTGGGTGCTTGATTTACTCTAGATTGGCGCTAGCAAGGCTATTTTCGCATTAGTGAGACCCTTGACATCTAATAGATTCAGATTCACTCGTGGACACCCTGACTTAACGACCTGACAACCAATCACCAACACGGCATACCTAAGTGTTGGTGTGCAATGGGTCACAGGAGTTCCAAACAGAATACTCGGGCAATAATCATGCACAATAAATCAACAATGGTACTGTCAATGGGACAGGCAATAACCATGCACAATACTTGTATCACAAAAATAATTAAATGTGTGGTGTGTATGAAGATCACATTCACAGACAAGTGTAATGTCGTGACACCACAGATAAACACGTATACACCGTCGGGTGTCAGTCTTCCACCTATACCTGTGTCAGGTGTTGGGAAGGTGAGAACTCTGGTTGATCACTCAGAGCAACACACATTTTAATAAGAAACAAGATCTTGTACTTAAAGGTAGGCTAACCATTTACTCGTACAGTCGTTCATGCAAGCATCCTCGTAGGTGACCTGACAGCTGGTCTTGGTCGTTGCAACTTGAGCACTATAGTATGACAGGTTTTCCAACACGACCATATTTAACACGGCGGAGTACTCGCAGGTGGTGTGCCGTGTTTCTACGCTGACCGCAGGCGGCATCTTGTGTAGACACACTTGAGGGTAAGACACAGACGCGCCAACACACACTGGCGTGTGAGGGTAAGGATGTGGCAGGCGGTGACGTCACTTAGTACAGTGAGAGCAGAGCGGGCGGCGGCGCCGGCGGCTAAGCTATTTACACCATGAAGGTGCAATTGTATACAGTTACACTTAATACTTGGTAGGCTGCACTACCTTACTTCACTCTAGGTCACTCCAAGTTTCTGCAATAATTTACTCTCCCAATTATTGTTGTGGGAGAATTTCGAGAGACCATTCTTTCACAGTTGGTTTGCCTTTTTTATGCAGATTTTTTCATGTTAGTGTTGTGTAGCTCACTGCATACTCCACACTATTCAGGTCCTCTACAGGCATCTTTATGGTGGTCGAAGCGCTGACATCTGTAACAGCTCATGGGCTCTGGATTGAATAGCCTTAACCTGAATTTATTGTAGATACCTACATTTACTGTGTTGATGGGAGTTGATCCATTTATTGTTA
>WNGS01169455.1:42233-103192 GCA_020271785.1 Procambarus virginalis
GTAACAGAACGAGGGGACATGGAAGGAAGTTGGAAACTCAGATGAGTCACAGAGATGTTAGGAAGTTTTCTTTTAGCGTGAGAGTAGTGGGAAAATGGAATGCACTTAGGAACAGGTTGTGGAAGCAAATACTATTCATAATTTTAAAACCCGGTATGATAGGGAAATGGGACAGGAGTCATTGCTGTAAACAACCGATGCTCGAAAGGCGGGATCCAAGAGTCAATGCTCGATCCTGCAGACACAACTAGTGAGTACACAGACACAGAGACAGAGACAGACACAGAGACAGAGAGAGACAGACAGACAGACAGAGAGAGACAGACAGACAGACAGACAGACAGACAGAACAGACAGACAGACAGACAGACAGACAGACAGACAGACAGACAGACAGACAGACAGACAGACCAGAGAGACAGACAGACAGACAGAGAGAGACAGACACAGACAGACAGACAGACAGACAGACAGACAGACAGACAGACAGACAGACAAGACAGACAGACAGACAGACAGACGACAGACAGACAGACAGACAGACAGACAGACAGACAGAGAACAGACAGACAGAGAGACAGACAGACAGAGAGACAGACAGACAGAGAGACAGACAGACAGAGAGACAGACAGACAGAGAGACAGACAGACAGAGAGACAGACAGACAGAGACAGACAGACAGAGAGACGACAGACAGAGAGAGACAGACAGACAGAGAGACAGACAGACAGAGAGACAGACAGACAGAGAGACAGACAGACAGAGAACACAGACAGAGAGACAGCACAAGAGAGACAGACAGACAGAGAGACAGACAGACAGAGAGACAGACACAGAGAGACAGACAGACAGAGAGACAGACAGACAGAGAGACAGACAGACAGAGAGACAGACAGACAGAGAGACAGACAGACAGAGAAACACAGACAGAGAGACAGACAGACAGAGAACAGACAGACAGAGAGACAGACAGACAGAGAGACAGACAGACAGAGAGACAGACAGACAGAGAGACAGACAGACAGAGAGACAGACAGACAGAGAGACAGACAGACAGACAGACAGACAGACAGAGAGACAGACAGACAGAGAGACAGACAGACAGAGACAGACAGACAAGAGACAGACAGACAGAGAGACGACAGACGAGAGACAGACAGACAGAGACGACAGACAGACAGAGAGACAGACAGACGACGAGACAGACAGACAGACAGAGACAGACAGACAGACAGAGACAGACGACAGACAGAGACAGACAGACAGACAGAGACAGACAGACAGACAGAGACAGACAGACAGAGACAGACAGAACAGAGACAGACAGACAGAGACAGACAGACAGAGACAGACAGACAGAGAGACAGACAGACAGAGAGAGACAGAGACAGAGAGAGAGACAGATAGTGTGTGTGTTGCGGCCCGGACGGCAATCCTCGGGTCGCTTACCTTCCCTCTCTGGAGGAGCCTGTCTGCAAGTCCTTCGCACATACTATGTACTGGCACTCACATTAGTAATCGACTATGCCGCACCTGCACTCAAGTAACAGTTAATCACACCAACAGTTAAAAATGGTTTAAGTGTCCAAAACAATGCTATGGGAGCCCCTGTGTGGACCAGGCTTCAAACTAAAACTGGAGACTTTGCCGTCTCTTCAAGAAAGAATCTCTCAAAGAACAGCTACGATTATCAGTAAGATAGTTATTTCCTCAGATCCATTCCCAGTACGATAGGCCTTGGTGGTTGAACTTGGTCATAACAATAGACTATTGGGCTGCCAGAGGGGTTCAAGTCCATAACAGACTACATTTAAAAAGTATGATTCTTGATAGATGTGGTGACCAACCACACCCAAACTATACTTGTTCTCGCCCGTGGAGAACAAGTGTAGTTTTGGTTTTCAAAATATCAATAAAACATCTTCCGGTGAAAAAAAGGCTGTCTATGTTCCAAAAATCCCAAGGTGCATCAGTGAATAGCAAGTACCCAGCATTGTAATAACAGAAGCCACCCACATGATCACAGACGGATACGTGAACACAGCATATGAGAGTGCTGGCCCTGTTTGGCACTAACAGCGAACAGACATATTGGAGACTGGCAGGACCACTATCATCAACCCAAACTGAGCTGTTTGCCATACAACAGGCATTCGTATGTGTGATTGCATAAAACACTCAAGATGCCATCAAACACACAGACTCAAAAGCTGCACTTCAAATAGTAGGAAATAAGCAGTGGAAAGACAACGTGATGATAATTACAACCCTTTTCTATCTTGGAGAAGCAGCTTAAGGAATAAACTGGACCCCATCCCATGTTGGAATCCCATTAAATGAGAAAGCCGATGAAATTGCTAAATTGGCAACTCGTCATCCAATGATACATAAAAGAATCCAACCCAGCCAAGAGAAACACCACCACCAAAACCTCACCTCAATAAAACATTCAGATAAAACATCTACACCTGAGAGCAGCAGAAGGTTCGCCCTCTGCAATATGGTATCTTCAGGCCACTAAGTTAGAAAGGTTAAATATCCCAAAAAGAATCCACAGGGAAATAGCAGTTCGGATATATAGACTACATTTAGGTTAAAGATGCCGCTGGGAGATTGTCTGGGTTCACCAGAGGGAATGCATCTTCTGCCCATCACAGAAAAGAAACTACTTCACCATCTCATGCAATATGAAGCAACCAACGACCTTAGAAGAGCCTTAAAAGTCTAAAGCTTACAGTAACCACCCTGAGGCCATCAACACTGCCACTCCTCTGGTCAAAAAAAAGTGTTTAGCAACAGGACACCCTCAAATACTGTCAAGCAGTATCCTTCCCCGCGATAGCAGCCTGACTAATGTGACCTCAGCACACAATAAATTATTATTATTATAATTAAATATTATTAATATTATTATTAATTATTATTATTATATTTAAATAACTCATACAGCCTATCCATGCCCTTGCCACCTCTTGGGTGCCTTAATCTTTATCAATCAATCAATTTAATAATCAGTTACAGCTCCGCTCTTGTACCAGGTAAACCTACTACAGGCTCGCAATAGCCTGTGCTAGTTTGAACTTTGTTCTGAGCAGCTGAATCTAAAACATGAATAATGAATTATGGGTTATTCGTGCCCGTGCCATCTCTTCTGTGGTATACTCTTCATCAAACATGAATCGAATAATCAAGTCAATGCAAACAGGCACTTAGAATGCCCCAATGTTATAACAGCAGAAAGGTGCAAACACGACAACTTCGGTACAAGACAGGTGCTTATAACAATAAATGAATCAACTCGCATCAACACAGTAAATGTAGGTATCTACAATAAATTCAGGTTAAGGCTATTCAATCCAGAGCCCATGAGCTGTTACAGATGTCAGCACTTTGACCACCATAAAGGTGCCTGTAGAGGACCTGAATAGTGTGGAGTATGCAGTGAGCTACACAACACTAATATGAAAAAATCTGCATAAAAAAGGCAAACCAATTGAAAGAATGGTCTCTCGAAATTCTCCCACAGCAGTAATTGGGAGATTAAATTATTGCAGTAACTTGGAGTGACCTAGAGTGAACTAAGGTAGTGCAGCCGACCAAGTATTAAGTAACTGTATACAATGGCACCTTCATGGTGTAAATAGCTTAGCCGCCGGCGCCGCCCCCGCTTGGGTCCCGAGCGCGAGTGTAGCCGCCGCCCGCTCTGCTCTCACTGTACTAAGTGACGTCACCGCCTGCCACATCCTTACCCTCACACGCCAGTGTGTGTTGGCGCGTCTGTGTCTTACCCTCAAGTGTGTCTACACAAGATGCCGCCTGCGGTCAGCGTAGAAACACGGCACACCACCTGCGAGTACTCCGCCGTGTTAAATATGGTCGTGTTGGAAAACCTGTCGTACTATAGTGCTCAAGTTGCAACGACCAAGACCAGCTGTCAGGTCACCTACGAGGATGCTTGCATGAACGACTGTACGAGTAAATGGTTAGCCTACCTTTAAGTACAAGATCTTGTTTCTTATTAAAATGTGTGTTGCTCTGAGTGATCAACCAGAGTTCTCACCTTCCCAACACCTGACACGGGTATAGGTGGAAGACTGACACCCGACGGTGTATACGTGTTCATCTGTGGTGTCACGACATTACACTTGTCTGTGAATGTGATCTTCATACACACCACACATTTAATTATTTTTGTGATACAAGTATTGTGCATGGTTATTGCCTGTCCCATTGACAGTACCATTGTTGATTTATTGTGCATGATTATTGCCCGAGTATTCTGTTTGGAACTCCTGTGACCCATTGCACACCAACACTTAGGTATGCCGTGTTGGTGATTGGTTGTCAGGTCGTTAAGTCACGGTGTCCACGAGTGAATCTGAATCTATTAGATGTCAAGGGTCTCACTAATGCGAAAATAGCCTTGCTAGCGCCAATTTAGAGTAAACCAAGCACCCACTGTATTAGTGGTTAAGTAAATAAACTACTGTAAAGCATTAGGCGGTGTTTCCGTTGAACCACTTCTGAATACTGCCATTACTATTAATTGAGCCTTCAGCCCCAGGTGTCTTCAGCACCGAGTTGCCTATTAATCACTAAACTATAGATATGATGAGGACCTTAAGAGTCACTTGAATTGATTCAGTTGCATTGAGGAGATTCCCATGACCAACGTGGATTAGGACCAAGTGAAGCAAGTCTGAGAGGAGACCATAAAGTACTCTTTATCAACCTTGCTCCCAGGTCCTGGACGGTTGCTCTCGTATTTTGCTGGATTCCGACCGCTTTGTGAATCGTCTGCCAAATGCACATTGGCGACGTTGCACGCAATTGCAATCTGGATTAAAAGTGAAAATGCCACACCAACAAATGCAAAATGCCCAAAATGCAGGGATGAACGTCAGGCCTGAAACAATCTATGTCCAGAAAGGGTCAAAGGAATCCAAGCCTTTGGATTCTACCCAGTAACCCGAAGTCACAATTCTACGACAACAAACTACCAGACCCTCAGTTAAAATTCAATAGAATATGCCTCGTCAAATCCGAATATATGAAAATAAAAATCAACAGTCTAGAGCACCAATTCCTTCTCGTCTGAACAGGACCTCGAAGAACTGGAGAAAACACAGCTCTCCACAAAGCAAAAACAACCGCACAAATCTGGGTCATCAAAAATAATACACCTGCTATTTCCTCCTGAATATCTCTAGTACAAATGATGACCTCTACATCATCTTATGCTCCAGTAGCAGACACACCACGACTAAACCCAGTCTCTCCCCACCTACCAAGACAAAGAAAGGCATTCAAAGGCCTATCAAGTGACTACTGTTCCACTGGTTATTACCTCCCTAACGGAGACCATCAGCAAGGTGCTTGACAAAGTATTTCAAGCACTGCAACAGACCAACCCTCAGTCATGGAAGTTAATGTTAAGAGGTAAAAAAAATCTACTAAACTTATTTCCTCCACTCTTCAACAAACCCTACCGAAAATGTCGACGAAGTCGAAGGTGGTGACGAAACTTATTTCCGCAGCCAATGGCAGTCTCCACTCCAGCAAAGACAGCAAGCCGTCGAAGAATTCAGCAGATTAGAAACCACGATGGACTCAATGGATTCAACTATACTAGAATAATGGCCAATAACGACAATCTCAAGATTATACAACTGAATATCCAAGGATTCTAAAACAAAGCCCAAACACTCAGAGCAGTGCTTCTCAATGACAACACTGATCTTTTTTACTTCAAGAAATACTTACCAGGACTGAAAAATATTAATATCGCAGGATATCGGGGTTTCCACTGCCCAGTTGCAAAAGTTTAAATTGCTTAAAATTGCAAAGATTGCAAAAATTGGAAGATTGCTTAAAAAAAGCAATCTTCAAATTATTTCCAGGAAATCTTCTGCTATATTATTCCCTGTTCTGTTAATCCACTTTATTCCACTAAAATTAAAGTGTGTGAAATAGTTTAAATCTATATTTGATATTCAGCAAATAGTTCTGTTTTCTACATTCATCCATGTTTAGGCAAGTGCAATAATATCGTGTTACTGTGCAAACATGAGCATTTAAATATTTTACTTTTGTTTCCTTAAACTCCTCAGACTCCTACTTAGAATCCAAGCTCTTGTTTATATCCACCCAATCTCATTCATATGTTTGTCCAACCTACGCTTGAAATAATCAAATATTGGAACTCAAGCCAAACAGATCCACAGGGCCAGACGAAGTGTTTGCCAGGGTGCTTAAATTAAGGAATGCGAAAAGGAGCTTTGTAAGCCATTGTCTTCCTTATTTAATAAATCATTAGAGTCAGGCAGAGTGCCCGAGTCGTGGAAGGTTGCTAATGTGGTACCAATTTTTAAGAGATAGATAGATCACTTGCTTCAAACGATCGGCCAATTAGGTTAACATTTATTGTGGAACATCTAAAATATGTCCTTGACAATTGCACTAAGAAGTTTTGCCGAAACCAGATGTGCAGTGGTAAAAGAATGCAATGGCTTTGCGAGCCATTGTCTACAATATTTAATAAGTCATTAGGGTCATGCAGTGCGCCGCTCTTTTTTTTCCCTCAATTTTTGAAAAAGAAAGGAGATAGAATACTTGCGTCAAACTATCGGACAAACAAACAATGAGCCTAACGTCTATTGTGGGAAAGTTACTTGAATAGATAATTGCAAATACCATTCGTCTTCATCTTGAAAAACAAATGATTTACAACATGGTTTTACAAATAGCCATTCATGTTCAACAAATTTGCTATCATTTTATTCCAGCATAGTTGAGGCAGTTGATAGTATTGAGGTTTGTGATGTGTACCTTGCCTTTAGCAAAGTTTTTGATACAGTGTCACATGAAAGACTGAGTAAAAAGAGGCTTACGGTATTAGGGTTGCTACATTAAGTTGGATTAGAGCATGGCTATACTAAAGGAAGCAGTTAGTATAAATGGGGTTAAGTCAGTGGGAAAATGTGTAAGTGGAGTGCCTCAAAACTGTCCTGTGACCACTGTTTTTCGTAATATATATAAATTTAGATTCATGTTTGAGAAGCAATATTTTCAAATTTGCTGATACAAAAATCTGAAGAACAATGAACACTGAAAAGAACTATCACTTCTAGACGATCTAAACAAGGTTTTGAAATGGTCAGAAGATTGGCAGAGGCAGTTTAATGCTGACAAATGTAAGGTTTGAGGCTAGGTAATAACGCTATAGCTATAAGATACAAGCTAGATGGTGTTGAGATTGTAGAGTCGGATTGCGAAAGGAATCTGGGTGTTATGATTACTAAGAATTTAAAACGAGAAAATCAATGCATAAATGTTCATAGGGCACTGGGATTTATTAATCGAACCGTTAGTAATAAGACATCTGGTGTTATGCAGCTACATCTTGCTCTGGTTAGGCCACATTTAGATTATGAGGTTCAGTTTTGGTCACAATATTATAGAATGGATACAATATAAACTAGAACGTATAAAGCGTGTGATGACAGTTAATCCCCCCATATTAGAAACCTGTCAGGTGAAGAAAGATTGACAAAGCTTATATTACATTCTCTAGAAAGGCAAAGAATTAGGGGAGACATGGAGGTGTACAAGTGGATGATTGGACAAAGATGATATTAATAGGGTACGCACACATCACAATAGCATGATACATCATATTAACAAATCTCCAGGGGCTGTGATGAGAGTTTGAACTTGCGTCCTGGATGATTCCAGGTGTGCCTTATTTGATTGCACCACGAAAAGATTAACAGAATTGCAACCGGGCCCCTCACACGGAACCCGCAGCCTCTCCGAGACAAACCAGGGTTTTACACAATTCCTTCCCATGCACCCGGGCTCTGTCAAAAAGCTGTTCTACTTCCACGCCCTTACTTCAGTACACACAACTGGGAGGAAGCAGCCCTCAACTGGGAGGAGGCAGCACTCAACTGGGAGGAGGCAGCACTCAACTGGGAGGAGGCAGCACTCAACTGGGAGGAAGCAGCACTCAACTGGGAGGAAGCAGCACTCAACTGGGAGCACTCAACTGGGAGGAGCAGCACTCAACTGGGAGGAAGCAGCACTCAACTGGGAGGAAGCAGCACTCAACTGGGAGGAAGCAGCACTCAACTGGGAGGAAGCAGCACTCAACTGGGAGGAAGCAGCACTCAACTGGGAGGAAGCAGCACTCAACTGGGAGGAAGCAGCACTCAACTGGGATCTAACCTCCCTTGTTACTTTTGCTTGACATTATGAGACCGTGATGGAGGACGAGTGCTGTGGTGAGCCTACAGTTCGTTCGAAAGGCAAAGCAACGAAGTGCAAGTCCCTCAAAGTGCTCAAAAGGAAAAGTAAGGAACTAAGCGAATTTTAGTTGTGCGAGATTCCCAGGCTAGGTATTTAGACAAAATGTTCTTTGCCATAGATAGTGGGAACAGGTCAAGGGTTTGCAATCCAGGAGCTGGTGTGGGGTTTTTCTGTTTTGCTTTCCCAACTGCAATGTTTACGTCGCCAATGTACATGTGGCAGACGCTTCATGAAGCTGTCGGAATCAGCAGAGAAAATTCGAGAGCAACTGTACAGGGCCTGGGAGCAAGGTCGAGTTAGAGTCCTTGAGGGTCTCTTCTCAGACTAGCCTCACCTGGTCCTGGTCCACGTTGATCGTTGGAATCTCCTCAATGCTTTAACACTTTAAGGGACTCCTAGAGTCTAGGGGACTCCTAGAGTCCCCTAGACTCCTTTAGGGGACTCCTAGACTCATCACATTTATAGTTTAGTGTATAATAGGCTAATACAAAGGGTGCTTGATTTACTTTAGATTGGCGTCAGAAAGGCTATGGTTGCATTAGCGAGACTCTTGACGTCTGGCTAATCGATTCGGATCCACTCGTGGAGAAACACCTAACTTAACACAATTGACAGGCAATCATTAACACGGCAAACCTAATTGCCGGTGTGCAAAGGAATCACAAGAGTTCCAACCGGATACTCAGGTAATGATGATGCGCAATAAATCACAATAACACTGTCAATGGGACAGGCAATAACATGCACAATAATAATAACACACAATAACTAAATGTGTGGTGTATGTGTAGCTCACATTCAGACAAGTGTAATGTGATACCACACAGATAAACACGCATACACCGTCGGGTGTCTAGGTCTCCACCTATACGTGTGTCAGGTATAAGGCGGCGAAAACTGTGGTTGATCCCTCAGGTCAACACAGACACACAATAACAAGATCTTGTACTTACAGGTAGGCTACCTCTCTTATTCACTCACTCAGGCACATTTATGCAAGAACTCTTAGGTGGTCTGACAGCTTGTTTCGCTCGACGACAGGCTTTCCCACAAACAGTACTTGACACAGTGGGTACTCGCAGGAGGGCGCGCTGTATCTAACAGACATACGCACACACTTTATGGCACTGGCGGTATTAAGGGTGGTGAGGTCACGTTGTACAGTGAGGCAAGGCGGTTGGCGGCTCGAGGAAAAGGACAGCTCTGGACAGCTACACGCTCTGGACAGTGGCGGCTGGCAGCAGCAGGTTATATGGTACCATGCGGTACACTGTGGTAAAGTCACACACAGGTTACTTAGGCACCAGCACTCCTTAGTTCACTCTAGGTCACTCAACGATCACAATTTGTCACCAAGGGTTACCTGATACCAGTCTGTTTCGCTCTGGGGATTTGTCACTAGGTTTCTAAACAGTATAGTCACGATCGCGATTCTGAGCGAGCGTTGATATATCGAAAAGACGCCTAGTTTAACTTGACAGTGAGGAATGGACGGTATTCAGTCTATTGGCTGATAGACAGAACCGGACACGTCCTCTATGTACGGGCTTCCTCATGTGAATATCATTGCAAGAAAATGCAGGGCTCCGTGGGGCACAAACAAGGGGTTGCAATTGACCAATGGCGTTTCAGCAAAAGAGCATGAACCAATCATATTGATCTTTCCATGATCAGTAGCAGAGGTGACGTCATGAACACGTCACGACCACATCACAGTTGTTATTCTCCATCGCGCAGGTTGAGGCTGAACCCAGAGGTCAGATCTTTTGCCTCGCTGGCGCCCCCTCTCTCACGCCTGGCACCTCGTATGTGTACTCTCTGACCCTATGGCGTGGATGCCTAACTTCCCTGTATCTACTCCCTGCCTTTACATACGGTGGCCTCCGTATTTTAAACGTATTCCTGGTTAAGTGGGCTTCCTGGTTAAGTGGGCATCCTGGAGATACCCAACATGACAGTTTACTATCCAGGGTTAACAGAAATAGGGCTTGTGCACGAGATCAGTGCACTTTGCACTGCAATGAGCCATTCAAGTCAGCTGTGGGAGAATCTTGAGAGACCATCCTCTCACAGCTGGAATTGGTGATATTGTTTGCATCATGAATGATATTATGGCTGGAAATGGGAACAAACCCATTATTTGTATGAGTGCAGGTGGAAAAGTTGGAAGAGTTAGGAGAGGAATTGATACAGAGGTTCAAGACAGCCATAGAATTAGTTAGGAGAAGGGAGGAATCCCGATCATATGTGGCATTCTTCCAAGAAAGGGATTTGGAAATAAATGGTTGAGGGCACTGTGTCAATTGCCAGCTGAAAAGATATTGCAAATCAAATGCAATATCTTTCATAAATAACTGGGAACACTTCTATGGAAGAAATTAAATATATGCTCGGAATGGGATGCATCTATCGAGGGCTGGGGGTGGTGGTTGTTGCGAACTCGTTGGAATCAGTGGTTGGAGGCGTTTGTTTAGGTTTTTAGGGGGCGTTTGAATCCCATATTAAAATTTGTTCAATGTCAACTAATGTTATTTGACTAGTTGTATATGAAAAGGGCTGAAATTGTCCCAAGTTTCAGTACTGCAGCGTAAATAGAAAGTTTTTTTTTTCAACGTTTTTTACACATTTTCAAGTCTACACTTCTTCACACACGTTTCAGATATAATTATTCTGTGACCCTTTTCTGACACATTGGCATATAATAAAGGATTGCAAGTATTAGAATTTCCAAAACATCTTTAGTTTTCCTAATACAAATGTTCAAAGTCCCCCCCAAAAAATTATGCAAATATGGCATGTTTATTGCTATTATAAAATCAATAAATGAACTTAGAGAAACATGAATACTTGCACATGTAGATACATGCCCTCCATTATATACTATGTAAGTTTCATGTAAATTGAATAAAAAATGAAAAAGTTTTGTAAACGTTTGTGTCAATTGAAAAAAAACAAATTAATAAAGTCTAAGGTTCTAAAATCTGTGGCTGAGGTTGACATCAACCAATTTTCTCCAAAATTGGCATCCTTACAGATAGGCTTACGTTCAGTAAGGTCTGTAAGTTTGATGCAAATCGCCCCAAAAAAATGAAAAAAAAAATTGAAAAAAAAAAAATTAAATTTTTTTCCAATTAAACTAATTATAATATTTGTTTAATATATGCTATTGTGATAGCAAAGAGTCATAGCTATGATTTCAGTTGACACTTTTGATTCATAATCAATTTTGACCATTTTGGCATAATTTTCACAACTACTTCAATATTTTTTTCTCCCTTCCTATTTATGCTACGATGCTGAAACTTGGACCAGATGAAACACTTTTCATATAGAACTTGTCAAAAAAGTTTGATTGAAATCGAACGAGTTTTCATTTTTTGCATTTTTGGAGCCAAACTGGATTGGAATGCCCCCTTAAACTGATAGTTGATAGTGGTATGGTAATTGATATGGAGGCAGGAAGTAATAAAAGTACGTGTTTGTTGGAGAAACAAATCGGCAAATTGATGAGGGAAAGAGAAGGGCCTCAAAATAACAATACACTCAGGGGTATATTACACTAACAGTAGAAGTCTAACAAAATAAACTACTTAAATGTTCTTGTCTGCACAAAAAAATATATTATTGCACTTACCGAAACTTAAATGAATGTAGAAATTAGGGAACTATTAGCTGAATATCAAATAAATGGATTTAAACTATTTCACACACATTAGACGAAGCAGGGGAGTAGCCATACATATTAGGGAAAATATTTAATGTAGTCTCAAAGAAGGAATCAAAACCGAGCCCCACACAAACTATTTGAATATAATTAGACGAAAAAGCAAATAATCTTATAGGAGTTATATACAGGCCACCAAACAAACAGAATGGAAGCAAAGCACCTATGGGATGAAATATCTAGAGCATCTAGGTCTAGCAGTATTTGTCATGGGTGACTAATTTTAGTGGAATAAATTGGTTTAACAGAACAGGGAATAATGAAGCAGAATATTCTCTAGAATTGACGATTGCTTTCTTAACCAACACATTAAGGAACCAACGCGGGAAAATAATTTAGATTTAGTGTTAAACAGGTAAACACAAATTAATGACATCGAAATAGGGAGTGAGCTAGGGAACAGTGATCACAGAAATCAGATTTAGCATAGAATGGATAAATCTGTAGGAGAAAATTCTGTTAAAGTGCCAGATTTTCGAAAAGCTGATTTCAGTAGCCTAAGAAATTTTCTGGGTCATATAAAGTGTTAAGTCTTGGGCATAAGGGGTAGGCCGGTATTTAAGCAAGACGAACCCGGCCATAGATGACGTAAAAGGGGATTTCGATGTTGATTGAAAATATAATTTTAAAAATATTCTAAGCAAAGCACAGTAACGTAGTATACAATACAATTTTAATAGATCGAATACTAATGAGCCAAAGTGGATAACAAAGGATCTGAAGAACCTTATAGGTAAAATGAAAGCGTGGTACAAAAGGGTTAAGAATGGGGAAGTCGGTTTAGAACAGGAATTCGTACAGCTGGTTAGAAATGTTAAAAATTAGATAAAGAGGGTAAGGAGAAACTATGAAGTTTGCATAGCAGGGCAAGCAAAGACAAATCGTAAAAGGCTTTTTCAGTTATATCGAACAATGACTAGGGAAATGAAAGGTTCATTAAAAACAGACAGGTCAAATAATGGATAATGACGGAGACGAGTAGCATTTTTAATAAATATTTTATATTTATTGACTAAAGAGGAACTTAATATGCCTTCAGCCGAACAAGTCTATGTGGGTGGGGAAGAGGACAGGTTGACTAATATAGCAGTTATCAGGATGTAATTAAGCAAATAGTAAAACTAAAACCAAACAAATCCCCAGGCCCGGATAAAGTGTTTGTCAGGGTGCTTAAAGAATGCAAAGAGGAGCTTAGCGAGCCACTGTCTACCATATTCAATAAATCAATAGTCAGGTAAAATGCCAGTCATGGAAGGTTGCTAATGTGGTTCCAATTTTTAAGAAAGGAGATAGATCACTTGCGTCAAACTATCGGCCAATTAGCCTTACGTCTATTGTGAGTTACTTGAATCGATAATTGCAAATAAAATTAGTCTTCATCTTTAAAAACAAATAAATGATTCTCAACATGGTTTTACAAATGGTTGTTCATGTTTAACAAATTTGCTATCTTTAAATCCCAGCATAGTTGAGGCAGTTGGTAGTGGTAAGGATTGTGATGAGTTCCTTGACTTTAGCAAAGCTTTTGATACAGTGCCACATGAAAGACTGGTTAAAAAAATAAAGGCTCATGGTATTAGGGGTGCTATATGAAGTTGGATTATTGCATGGCTATTCCAAAGGAAACAGTTAGTATAAATGGGGTTAAGTCAGAGCGGGATAATGTTCTAAGTGGACTGCCTGAAGGCTCTATCCTGGGACCTCTGTTTATAATATATATAAATTTAGATTTATGTTTGAAAAGCAATATTTGCAAATTTGCCGATGATACAAAAAATGATAGAGAAATTAACACGGAAGACGACTCTCTCTCACTTCAAGTTGATCTAAGTTGGATTTTGAAATGGTCAAAAGATTGGCAGATACAGTTTAATACTGATAAATTTAAAGTTTTGAGTCTAGGTAATGATAACAAAGGTAACTGCAGAATGCCTATTAGCCCATACGAGGCAGCTCCTATTTATAACCACCCAATCCCACTCATACATGACCAACCCACGTTTGAAACAATAGGGGTACCCCACCACGTTACGCGGTAATTGGTTCCACAAATTAATAACCCTGTTACCGAACCAGTATATACCCAAGTCTTTCCTAGATCTAAACTTTTCCAATTTATACCCATTGTTTCGTGTTCTGTCTTGTGTTAATACTTTTAATACCTATTAATATGAACAAATGAAATCCACAAGGGCCATGACGAGGATTCGAACCTGCATATGGGAGCATCCCAGACGCTGCCTTAATCGACTTGGCTACGACATGGTTAAGAGTTTAAACAGTTTACTTAGCTCTCTCAAGAGTTTAAACAGAAATTCTACTGAACTTATAGTTGGTTGTAAGTACCTATTAATACCCCCCATATGTCCATTCATCACTTGTAAACCTCTATCATGTCACCCCTAACTTTTCACCTTTCCAGTGAATGCAATTTAAGCTTTGTTAATCTTTCTTCATATGAAAGATGTCAAATTTGGGGAATTAACCTTTTCAATATACACTGGAAACGTTCAAGTGAATTTATATCCATTCTATAGTACGGCAACCAAAACTTAACTGCATAATCTAAATGGGGCCTAACCAGAGCAAGATATAGATGAACAACACCAGGTGTCTTTTACTACTGCTTCGATTAATAAATCCCAGTGTCCTATTTGCCTTATTACGAACATTCATGCATTGATCTTTTGGTTTTAAATTCTTAATCATAACTCCCAGATCCCTTTCGCAATCTGACTTTCCACTGATTTTGTCCAAATATTTGAAGTGCAGCTCTTGAGTCTGTATGATGGCATTTTGAACGTTTTGTGCAATCACATATGCGAATGCCTGTGGTATGGCAAACAGACTTGTTTGGGTTGATGATACTAGTCCTTCTAGTCTCTAATATGCCTGTACACTGGCCGTGCAAAGAGCAGCACCAGCACTCATTCTGTGTCAACAGATCCGACTGTGAAGATGTGGGTGGCTCTCGCTATTGCAATGCTATACATTTGCTTTTCTATTATGCACCTTAGGATTGTTGGATCATAGGCAGCCTTTTTCATTGGGAGACTTTCTATTTCCATTTTGAAGGTAGGCTCTTTCCACGGTGCGGAAGAAGTGTAATTTGGGTGTGGTTGATCACCCTATCTATCATAAATCATGCTTTTCAAATGTAGTCTGTTTAGGACATTTCCTGCTCTGGCAGGCCAAGAGTTTTTATTGTTTTGGCCAAGTCCAACCACCAAGGCCTGCCGTACTGAGATTGGACCAGGAAAAATAATTATCTTCCTGATAATTGTAGCCGTTCTTTGTGATATTCTTTCTTGAAGAGAGGGCAAACCCGTTTCCGGTCTTATTTTCAAGCCTGGTCCGCATGGGGGCTCCCAGTGCAGCTCTCATAGCATTGTTTTGGGCAACTTCAAGCTTTTTCCACTGTTCGTGTGATAGACTTGTGAGTGCAGGTGCGGCATAGTCGATCACTGCTCTGACTGCCTGTACATAGTATGTGCAAAGGACTTTCAGATTGGCTCCTCCAGAGGGAGGTTAGCGACCTGAGGATTGCCGTCCCAGCCGCAGTTTGCTCTCTCAAGTAAGTGACCTCAGAATTAAAATTCATGTGTGTCCAGGATTATTCCTAGATACTGATAGGTGTCCACCCATTCAATTGGTTGACCCTGTACTGTGAGTTGGATGTTGGACTTCGCTACTTTTATGGGCATGGCATTTGTCTGAGGGGTTGAGTTTGATTCCAATCTGTTTTGCCTCTTTACTGATGCAGTCTAAGCATTTGGATGCAAGGCACGCCGCATCCCTTCCTTTTTATGATGATAACGTCGTACCCATACTTTAGCAGCCTGCAGTGATGTGACAGTTTCAACCTCATTCTTTCCATTAAACAGTTGTAAAGAAGGGGGCTGAGAATACCTCCTTGCGGAGTACCATTTTCATGTCTTGCTTTCAGAGACTGTGCCATGAAGTTTTACTCTTGCATCTTTGTTTATGAGACAGTTTTTGGTCCAGGAGAGCAGGTTGCCTTTGACCTCTTTGTCGATGAGGCAGCAGAGAATACCTGGGGCGCAAGCCAGTTCAAAGGCTTTCTCGAGGTCCAGGAATATCAGTATTCCTGGTCTGTCATTCAAGTGGGCTAACAGTTTTAACACATTCCACTGTGCCAACCCCTCTTCTATAGGCATACGTATGGTACAGGCATTTTCCACTCATGTTGTCGAGTGCCATTCTGTCAGCCGTCTTGGCAGCACAGCTTTGGAGATAGATGGGCCTGAGATTAGCCGAATCATTGGGTTTTGGGATCGGCACTGTCTGCTCTATTCCAAGCTGTAGGTCTAGTCTAGTTAGACAATTCCAGACTAAATTAATTAACCTTAGGTATGCCGCGTCTCCCTCTGGGCCAAGGTTTCTAATCATTTTATAGGTTATTTTGTCTTCTCCGGGGGATGTATACTTGGAGTTTTTTTAGCCCAATTGAGCTCCAGTGTGAACGGGGCATTAATGTCAGACTTCTGCACATGCTGTAAGGATTCTGTGCCACCTTTCTTCCTCTAATTCTGTCTGCACTGCTAATAGATCTGGTGGAAGCCGATTGCTGGCTGCTCTTTCTGCAAACCTGGTTGCCAGTACTTCGGCTTCCTGTTGAGGATCCTTTGGGTGTGGACCTTCAGGCGTTTTATTTCCTTTGGCCCGGTGGATTTGCTGCCACATCTCTCGAAGAGAGGTGTGTTCATTCAGATGTGAACACCATTCCAGCCACTTCTTTTGTTAGTCTCGTCTCTTGATGGACATGTTCCTTGATCTCACAAAGTAAGGTCCTGTTGCAGTCACTTGGGTGCTTTTTTAATAGCTTTCTTGTACTGTTGAGTCTATGGTTGAGTTCTTTGACACGTTCGCAATAGTACCAATGATCTTTTTGCTGTCTGGTGGACTTTTTTTCAGTGGGATTGAGTGATTGGCTGCACTTTGAATCGCTTAGACAAAATCTTGTTCTGCTGGTTAATGTCTTCGGGAACATCATATGTTCTATGCCACTCTGAAATGAGGTTTTGAAATCGGTCCCAGTTTGCTAAAGCAAAGTTCCAGGCTTTCTGATCGAGGCGGAGGTGGGGTAAGTAGATCTAACAAGATCAATTTGGACCCCATAGTGGTTGCTTGTGAGTGTGGGCTCAACTGACCACATTGCTGCATCTCTTAGGGAGGCTGAAACAAAGGTAAGGTCTACTCTTCCTCCTTGGATGTGGGTGGCTTCATTCTTGTTTAGGATTTAGATTGCTGGAAGCTAGTCCAGTAGATGTGCAATATGAGTGCCAGCCTCATTTGTTGTGTTCGAGCCCAGTGCCAATCGATAATGGGCATTAAAATCACCACAAATGATTGATATAGTCGTATGTCCATATAACAGATCCATTTCAGCATGTGGAGACCTGTACACATTAAATACTTCAAGTTAGTCGTGTCTTAGCTCAATGAACACTCCCATTACGTCTCACCCTGCTCCACAGTCGGGTGGGCTGGTTATGGACTTGGATATCAGGTCACATTTTACATAGATTGCACATCCCCTAGATTGCCCGTTGATCCATGGAAGGAAGAAACCTCGATAGCCTGAGATTTCAGGTTCTAATCCGTGCTCGAAGCAGGCTCTCCTGCAGTATCAGGATGTCTATACCTTTGGTTGCTGCTATGCATTGGAAGTTTGGTAATTTTTTGCGCAGCCCTTGAGCATTCCATTGCAAGATCTTTAGACCTCTAGGTTCTTGGAATTTGCTGATATTATCATGGTATCCATGTTATTGGATGAACACGCCATGGAAGTTGCAACTGGTGTAGAGGATCTTAGTGGACCTGAAATTGACTCATCAAGGTCGATTTCAGACGAACTGGACTGTGTTTTATAGGGGAGTGTCTTGCCCTGCGTTCATGAAGGTGAGGATTTTTTTTTTTTCAAATTTCTTGGTCATGTGCTCAATTGTCTTCAGAGTCTGTGGTTTGCTTGATACCGTGTATCGACAGCAGACTTTCGACCAATTCCGTGACCAAAGTTTTGAACATTGGTCAGAGAGCGTCCAGTTGTGCGGGAGCACTATTGCTGGGCAGGTTTGGGGCCTGTTTACTTTTTGACCCTTCTCAATGGACACTGACACTGGAATTGACACTGTGCTTACTGGATGCAATAGGCTGGCGACTGCTTTGAACACCTTTCTTGTGACCCCCAGCTATCCCTTTTTCCTGGACGGAGGCCTTCACACCCTTCACCATGGCCGATGGTGAAGAGCCATGTGCCCCCTCTACCTCAATTGGTTTTGGCAGAGGGTAGACTCCATGCGGTTTTAGTGGGCAGGGGAGTTGGTATAAGTTTTGGTGAGGGAGTATATAATAAAATATTGTTATATAGTACCATAGAGTGAATATTTAGGCATTGGTTAGGTGTTTATGTTCTGTTGGCGATTATTTGTAATACGTGGGCGAATCATTTACAACATTGTGGTTCGAACAATAGTCCTCAGTAAATCACTGTTCGCGAAATGTTTTAACGTCATCAGTTGTGAAGACGGTTTTCACTCACAAACGGGGTTTGGCAGGTGCATGGAACAGACTTTAGCCTTTGTTTATAAGGACTAGCGGTTACACACTACAATAGATTACGTTTTAACATTTTTCTAACAGTGCTTCGTTGATGACCTCTGCTCGAATCCCAAAGCTGTAACTTTCATAGAACGTAGTTCTAACATAATAATGGCCAACAGAACCTTAACACCTAATCTAACCTATCGCTAAGTTACCATTGGAATTAAAATTATAATGACTCATAAAAAACAAATTTTAATATACAATGTTAAAACTGATTAATACATTTGAGTGGGGGAGGTAACTGCCACCACTAACGAGCCTGGGCTGAGAACGGGATGCTCGAAACGAGCATTTGGTATTTGTTGAAGACAGGTTGCTTTACTACAGTCTACTGCAGCTCAAGCAGTCAATGAATGAGAGTTCACCCAGACCTGAAATTTACCATCTAGACCTGCATGGAGGAGCTTCCCTTCCTAGGTACTTGTGTGTATATAAACGGAGAAAGACGCCTATAAAGGGTCATTACAAACATTCAAACCTTCACTTTTATAGCCATCCTGACACCCTTTTCTCTTAAGAGACTACTTTTCTCCCTGGGAACCCGAGTCATAGGTATAACTAGCGATCTGAATAATCTGGGGAAAGCCTTGGACGAGCTCTGGGGCGTCTTTAAAGCAGAAGCTGCCCAGAATCACCATACGATAAGCTGCCAAGAAACTGGCAGCTTATCGTATAGTGAAACTGGTTCCTCTCCAGAGAAAATATTGTACAGGAACACAAACATCCAAAATTTAGAGTATGGTTCTACTTAAGATGTATTCCGACAGCTTCAGGAAGCATCCAAAAAGAAGTTAACAAGCTCTAGTCTTTGATGAAGGAAACCTTCTGCGAATATCTGGCCTGGAACTTGCTTCCTTCGGAGTCTGTTTTGTTAGCTTGGAAAAAAGGAATATCTCCAAGTGACATTAGTAACAGCTCCTTTCCCAGCAAAAACCAAAGACCCCTTGAGTAGTCTGGTGTCTTGTTCTTACACTTATCCTGTGGTCATAGGAGCTCCACCAGTTATTATATAATATTTTCTCTCCCAATAATAAGGGACACTTGGCACTAACAACAAACCAGGACTACGATGTTATCCCGGTCTGCAGACCCAGAAACGTTCACCTCTAACACTTCACAGGGCCGGCCATCTGACCACAATATTTGTCGATTTGCAGAATTGCTGCAACGTCCAGGTGCTACCAATACCTTGTGCAAGACGCTGATAATGGCCACGGAGCTGGAAGTGCTCAGCCTCCCGAAATTGTCCGACGGTATATTCAGCTTGCTACGTTTTGCACCGGCACTTTCCCCTCACAAACTTTCCTCTCGCCAGACAGTCTTCTAACCCCAGCTGAAGCATCACCCTCTTGGGTACATTTATATACAATTGATTGGACTGGTGGAATAGACGACAGACTAACAGAAGGGTGGAGGGAGTGGGAAGAGGATTGAAATGTAACTGAAAGTTAGTTTAACATTAACAATATTTTACACCACCAAATGTTCAAATACCGTGTTCAAACAGTCTCCGAGGTGTGGTGGTAAGACACTCGCCTGGCGTTCCGCGAGCGCTATGCCATTGGTTCGTATCCTGGCCGGGGAGGATTTACTGGGTGCAAATCCTTAACTGTAGCCTCTGTTTAACGCAACAGTAAAATGTGTACTTGGATGACAAAAAGATGTTTCGCGGCAGGGGATCGTATTCCAGGGACCTGCCCGAAACGCTACGCATACTATTGGCTGTACAAGAATGTAACAACTCTTGTATATATCTCAAAAAAAAAAAATACTGGCCAGAAGAATGGTTTACCAGTCTGAAGTGGTTAATGAATACCTTAGACGACCACTGCTTCAAGGTATAATGTTTAAAACAATTAAAATTATAAAACGTGTTCCCTTCACCTATTATACATATGTGGGAATATATATACTGCATAATAACCAACTGCCAATGGAGTGAAGTTTTTCCAGGTAATTTTAATACCTCCATACCTGCAGTGACGTTGTACTGGACCAATATCTTGGGTCTGGTCGTCCATACCTGCAGTGCTGCGGTACTGGACCAATATATTGGGTCTGGTTGACCACACCTGCAGTGCTGTTGTACTCGTGCACCCTCGTACATACCTGAAATTACATAAATACCTCTCAAAAGACTAAATTCAACACATCTTCATGTAAAGTTTGAGAAATGTTTCGCTAGACAATCGATCAGGTCAAAATTTGGTTGATCTAAAGTGTCGACTTACCACAGAATGACAAACTCAACCTTAGACTTGACACATCCACAGCTCGTTCTGAACAACGGCCAAGTGGTCATTAACCCGGCAGCCAAACATGACCGTTCTCAACAACGGCCAAGTGGTCGTTAACCTGGCAGCCAAACATGACCGTTCTCAACAACGGCCAAGTGATCGTTAACCCGGCAGCCAAACATGACCGTTCTCAACAACGGCCAAGTGGTCTTTAACCTGGCAGCCAAACATGACCGTTCTCAACAACGGCCAAGTGGTCGTTAACCCGGCAGCCAAACATGACCGTTCTCAACAACGGCCAAGTGGTCGTTAACCTGGCAGCCAAACATGACCGTTCTCAACAACGGCCAAGTGGTCGTTAACCTGGCAGCCAAACATGACCGTTCTCAACAACGGCCAAGTGGTTGTTAACCTGGCAGCCAAACATGAACGTGAAGAACGCTTCACATTTAACTTGTCCTCAGTCTATGCTCGTCTGTGCACTGACCCACAACAGTTCCTACATTTTAATGCAAGATTTATTATAAATAGTTTTTCATACGTGAACTATCATTGTACATTATTATTATATTAGGCGAGGGGGAGATGTTGGAATACACTCTGGTGCTATAATTTCCTTTAACAACTATCCTAGACCTACACACAATTTAAATACACATTAATATTTATATATATTCGACAAAATATAGTACTTGATTACACAGAAGGTTAATGTTAATTAAGGCGTCTCCGTGGATGGCTGCAGCGTGGACGACACTGACTCAGGATGGATGGTTTCATTCACACAGGATGGGCCGGGGCGGGGGGGGGGGGGTTGCGTACGTGACGCTTGCTAGATTAAATTAAAAGTCTTTGGTCCGTATTTCAAGGATTGAAATCTGATAGTTAACAAGAAACTTCTTTTAACTGCCAGAATTGAACTATAATAATTTTGTAAACTTTTTCCACCTGCTTTTGGTCCAAAGGTCAATTTCACTATAAAGTTGACACTAAAGCCGCTGTTGTTGAAGTAATCACACACTAGTCGTCTTGGAATTTAATTTTATTAAGGTTCATCAAAAGTCTGTCTTTGTCGAGACTTTTACCTAGCTTAAGGTATTTTACACAATCATTTGTAAATGAGTAAACAAGAGCCAATTGATTTTTTTTTACAAATAAAGCTTTAACATCTTGTAAACTATGCTTATTTAACAAATACAGACTATTCTACCAACCGAACACAAAGTGTTATAATAACTAATCATCTAGAGTAACTTGCCTGTAAGCCTGGCGCAGGTAATCTCATGCACAGGACTGTCCAGGTGACTAATATAGTAACACCAATGAGGCGGGCAGCGAGCAGCACCTCTCCCCACGCCGGCCCGCGCCACACTGCCGGCCCCACCTCTCGACTACCTTGGCCTGATGGGTCAACTACCTGTGACGTCATTCACCTCACCTGACATGAGGCCGCCTCACATACAAATAATTCACAAGTAAAGTCACTTCAACAATATTAATATAGTTTATTTCCATTAATTAGAAGTATGAGCAAGTGTGAGTATGTATTAAAAGCACACACTTCACTACTGGACATTAAACCCACTACCACACCCACCTAGTAGCTTGGAAGCTCCATAACACCTTCTGTAACTGTGTTATGTTGGGGTCTAGGCCAGGGGCCAGGTACAGCAACCGGCTACGGTGTTCAGCGTGGTATGTTTGTATTTACTGTTTGCCTGTAGGGTCGAGCTCTTAGCTCTTGGACCCCACCTTTTAATCGTCGGTTGTCTAATTTACCGACACGAGACCTGTTTTTCCTCTGCCCTATTAACTACGTATTTTGGTCGAAATATGTGTGTGTGGAGATGTGTGTGTTCTCTCGCACACACATCTCCAGCATGCAACCTGCAGCAGTTGTCTAACTCCCAAGTAGCTATTTACTGCCAGGTGAACAGGTTCATCAGGTGAAACAAACTATCCCCATTTTTATTCTGCCGCGACCGGGAATCGAACCCAGATCCTTAGAACTGCGACCCCAGAGTGTTGTCCAATTGGTTGCAAGGAGGTGTGTGTGAATGAATGTGTTTGTGTGAACTCGCCTAGATGTACTCTCCTAGATGTGCCTGCAGAGTCAAACTAGGCTCCTAGCCTCCGCCTTCTAAACATTTTTATATTACTGCAATGCCTCCTTTCTCACGCCTTTATCATAATTTACATTTAATAGTTTGAATCCAATTAGCATCAATGATGTCCACATCTAACCAGTATATCGACAGCTCTAACACTGAAAAAGAGCTTTTTGACGTCCCTGCGACTCATTTGTGTCTAGAGTTTTCATCTATGACCCCTCGTTCAGCTGTTCCTAGGTTTGAACAATGCTGCTTTGTCTACCTTGTCTACTTCCCTAAGAATCTTACATATTAAATAAATAAATAAATATAAATATGTTTATTCAGGTAAGGTATATACATACAAGTGATGTTACATTAATGAATCGAATTATAGATAGAGCTACTACATACAATGCCTAAAGCCACTATTACGCAATGCGTTTCGGGCAGGAAGAACATTAATATCTAGAACTTAATACTAATTGAGCATAAAGAATAAAATGTGTTGAGAACAAATACAAATAAAGATAAAAAAAAAGGGGGGGAACATGACTGAAAGCAGCACAAATACAAAAGGTTGACAAACAGCATTGATTAAAAAAAAGAATAAATAAAAAAAAATAACAGACATGGGTTGACAATAGAGTGGTAAGGTAGGTTACAGGGAATTTATTAGGTAGTGTTTAGTTTTAATCTTAAACTGGTTGAGAGAGGTACAGTCTTTAACATGATTGGGGAGGTCATTCCACATTCTGGGTCCCTTGATTTGTAGAGCATTTCTAGTTTGATTAAGCCGTACTCTTGGAATATCAAAACTGTATTTATTTCTGGTGTGGTGCTCATGGGTTCTGTTACAACCTGCAATGAAGCTTTTGAGTTCAGGATTGACATTACAGTTCAGCGTTTTATATATGTATGATACACATGAGAGAATGTGCAGTGACTTAATATCTAACATATTCAGAGATTTGAGTAGGGGTACCGAGTGATGTCTGGGGCCAGAGTTGGATATTGTCCTAATAGCAGCTTTGTGTTGAGTAATTAGAGGACGTAAATGATTTTGGGTAGTAGAACCCCAAGCACAAATACCATAGTTGAGATATGGATAGATGAGGGAGTAATAGAGAGTCACCAGGGCAGGTCGGGGTACATAATATCTGATCTTAGAGAGAATGCCAACAGTTTTTGAAACTTTTTTTGATATATTTAGAATGTGTCCCTGGAAATTCAGCTTGTGGTCAATGAGAACGCCAAGGAACTTACCATCTAATTTGTTACAAATTTGGGTATTGTTAATTTTGAGATTTATTTGATTAGAGGATTTATTGCCAAACAGAATATAGAAAGTTTTGTCAATGTTAAGGGTGAGTTTGTTGGCAGTTAGCCAAAGATGGACTTTATTTAGCTCAGTATTTACTGTGGCATTTAGAGCAAGCGGGTCAGGACTGGAGTAAATGAAGGTTGTGTCGTCAGCAAAAAGAATTGGTTTGAGATGTTGGGAGGCATTTGGAAGGTCATTAATGTAGATGAGAAAGAGGAGAGGGCCAAGTATGCTGCCCTGAGGAACACCAATGTTGATGGGTAGGGTGGGAGAAATTGAATTATTCATAGAAACATACTGGAGCCTGTCAGTAAGGCAAGATTTGAGGTATTGCAGGGAGTGTCCTCTGACTCCATAATGATGTAATTAAAGAAGAAGGTTTTGGTGGTTGACAGTGTCAAAAGCCTTACGCAGGTCCACAAATAACCCAACAGGGAACTCATTTTTATGAAGAGCTGCATGAATCAAGTTAATCATACTAATAAGTGCATCGTTAGTGCTTTTTTTGGGTTTGAAGCCATATTGACAAGAGCTAAGTATATTGTGTTTGGCTAGATAAGAGTAAAGCTGCTTGTAGATTAGTTTTTCAAATATTTTTGACAAGTTAGGCAGGATTGATATAGGTCTGTAGTTGTTAACATCTGTGAGATCACCACATTTGTGGACAGGGGTTACTCTCGCTTTCTTTAGAATATCTGGAAAGGTTTGGAGTTCAAGTGACTTGTTGAAGAGCAATGCAATAGCAGGGGCTAAAGATCTGGAGTTTTTTTGTAAATTAAAGTTGGTATCTCATCAAGGGCACTAGACTTGGTTTTATGGGAAAGGATTATCTCATTGACGTCAGTGGAATTTTAGTAGGCTTTAGGTACAGAGACTGTGGATAGTTACCTGTAAGATAGTCCTTAACATCAGTATGGAAGTTGGAATATCATTTGCAAGGGATGACCCAATGGAAGAGAAGAACCTATTAAACTCAATAGCAGAATCAGAGGCTGAAAACTGACCATCGTTACTGGACAGGAGTGTTGGTTTCTTATTAAAAATCTTCTTTGATCCCAATATTTGTGAGATTGTGTGGTATTGAGATATTGTGGTATTGTGATTGTGTGGCATTGAGATTGTGTGGTATTGAGATATTGTTATCATATCCCACACATCTCTTTTTTTCCTCCAGTGTGGCAAGGTCCAGTTCTCTCAATCTTTCCTCATAGCTTAAACCCTTCAGCTCAGGAACGAGTCTCGTTGCACATCTTTGGACCTTTTCTAATTTCTACTTGTCCTTTTATAGGTCACGGACAAGTGGTCCTTGGTACAAGTGGTATAGGTCAAGTGACTTGAATGACTTTTCAATTGTAGGTTTCACCTAAGCTGTATATAGACATGGCCCGGAAAGCTTCCTCTTGTCCAAATTTCTGAAGGATACACGGATGGTGGCCAGAATGGTATATGCAGCTGTTGTTATTCTGCTAATGTGGACTTCTGGCCTGCTCCTCTAATTTGAGTAGAAGTCATTCATGCAGGACCGTATCAAATGCTTTCTTTCATACAGTCGTGGAATATGCAGTTTGCCTCCCTTCTCTGTCTTGTTCGATTTCTGTCATTTTGTTATAGGATTGCAGCAAGTTTATCAAACAGGATTTTCTCTTTACTAAAACGTGCTGGTGCCTCGAGACAAAATTTGGTATAACTGTTCCACTTTCCTGCCTTGGATCAGTCTCTAGCAACTTGCAGGGGGATACTTGTTAGTGATACAGGTCTGTAGTTTAACGGTTTCTGACTTTCCCCTTTCTTGTTGATTGGTACCACATTAGCCATTTTCCTTCAATCAGAAAGTTCTCCCGTTTCTAGAGAGGAATTAAATATTATGGCAAGTGGTCTGCAACATTCTTTAGCAGCCTCTTTTGTTGTCCATGACGAAATTTTGTCCGGTCCCACGGCTTTTGTCACATCTATTTCCTGTGTTTGCTTCTTCACTTCTTGTGACAACGCCATTTCAGTGAGGTTATCTTTGGCATTACCCATTCCGTATGGGCTCTATGCTCTAATGGAAAAACATATTTTAGCTTGCATACTACATGAAAGCTTTTGTTAATTTCCTCACATACCTCATTATTTTCCTTGTATCCTCCCTTACTTTGTCAAGTCTGACAACCTGATCATTTACAGTCATCGGCCTCCAGATATAACTATGGAACAGTTTTGGCTGGGAATTGGCCTGGAAAGAAATGTCGTTATCGTAATGTTTCTCTGCCACTCTCGTAGTCTGTGTACTCATTTCTGGCCAATTTTTATACATTGTCATTTTCATGTTGTATGTTCTCGATATTTATCCCATGCTTTTTTGCTTCATCTTTTGTTTCGAGACACTGTCTGTGGAACCGTGAGCTTAATGCTCGTCTTGCTTCCCAGCACTCTTAGTGATGGTATAAATCTTTATTCAGCTTCTTTGTTATGTAGTTCATCATGTTTTAAGTTGATTTTCCTCTTAATTATCCTCTCAACTCTATTCCCTCCAAAAATTCTCTGACCTTCTGGTATTCTCCTCACCTGTATGCTAAGCTTATGCTCTCCCCTTCGTTACATCTTTCTCTGGTCTTCATTGTCACTATGTATTAAAAGACTAAAACACAGAGGTCACTGGCTCCTATTGCCATTTCATGGTCAATGTTTTCAATGTCCATTCTCATCTGTATGAAGACCAAGTCTTGCCTAGCTGGTTTGTCACCACCCCTTCTCCTTGTTTATTCTCTGACATGTTCCACGAGAAAGTTCCTTTCTATTACTTCTACAAACTTTGCTCTCCATATCTCGTCTCCTGCTCTTGGGTACATTGTTTCAAAATCAACCTGGCCGTGACTTAAGTATCCCATTAGTAGGAGCTTTGCTTGCAGTCTATGGACGATGTGTCACATCACGAAGGATATTAAAACATGCTCTGATTTTAATTTTACATTTCGGCTTTAGTCTTCTGCGGTTTTGTGGAGGTGTGTTGATTTCAGCAACATACACTTTATCACCCTCACATGAAATTATTCCCATAATTCAGTCCCTGTAGTTGTTTGCCACCTATAAAGAAATTCCCTCAAAGATCCAGTTTCTTTTTACTAGCAATGCCACACCTCCTACTCTATCAAGTTTTTAATTTATCATCATCTGGCATTCCCTTGTAATGGTATATGCACACCTAGCCCCTTCCCCTTCCCCCTTCCCCCTTTCTCTTCTCCCTCCTCTTCCCCTTCCCTTCTCTCACTTGCCTTCCCTCCCTTTGGGTCATCCCTGTCTTTTGTCACAGTCTAACCCTCGAAGTCATAAACAGCTTGAAGCCACTTGCTCCCCTCGCTCTCCGTCCATCTGTCCAGTGACGAATTGAAAATAGTACCCCAGGGCCAATAAACTTGTGATCTCAAGTTACATGTGGGTGCCCAGCCGGCAGTCCCTCAGGAAAGTCGTTGGTGTCTTCCCAGTTTTTGGAGTTTTCTGTCAAGAAGAATTGACCCTTATGGTCAAGCCTGATCCGGATTGGTTAAAGACATGTAGGCCTGTGGAGGCGGGGCCTCACAGGGTAGTGCCTGCCCATGCCATTGGCCCAGTTTCTAGATCACCTAGTTATGTTTAAATCCATTGGCCATAGGCTTGGGATAGGCGGAGTTAATTTGGGCCTAGGAAATATGGGGTGGAGCCTGTCCCACTGGTAAGCATTTTTAATAAAGAAGAGTTAGTGTGTCTTGGGGCCTCAACTGAGGTACAGGTCAAGTGACCTGCGGGCAGCCAATCAACATCCTTTGGCAAGCTGCAGTATTGAAGGTAATTGTGCACTTTGAGTTGTGTAACATTGGTATTATATTCCATTGCCTCGTAGGTTTTTTTTTATTTAGAGTAGGCTAGGTTTCAATTTTTGATTTAAATATACGGGTTCCAATAATAAAATAACTGTTAATTGTTTTTTGTGTATAGTTATCAGTTCCCTTTGATTAATGACTGTGTTATTCATTCTTGTGATTTTCATTTGCCGTGCTAGATATTCCCCTGTGTTCTCCATCTTATGAATAGTAAAGTCGCTCTAGAATCTCCCGTTCAGTTCAGTAAGATTACAGTATTAATCCATGAAGATTCATTTACGTACCCTTTGAGTTCCCTGATTATTGAGTCCATTCCTTCCTAGGGTCCCAATAATTTTAGACACATTAATTTATGTGGGAAGGTGGTGGCAGTGTTTAATGATTTATTATTATTTTTTTTAATTAATAACCCTTGTTCTGGATGTACCTTCCTCATTTAATATTCCTCTTATATTCGTGGCAGTCCGGTGAGGGGTCATACTGGACTGTAACAGTGTTAAGCTGGGGTATTGAGTGAAGAGAGAAAGAAAATTACAACAGGGATAGCGTTCAGAACGTTTACAGATCACAGAGGGTGATTACGATGGTTCTGGGTTATTACACCCTTCGGAATATTGCATTACTAATCATACCTCTTAGTTTGGTCTCTACTACAGCTATTACATCAGGGGTACAATCAGGCTGTGATTGATGTATCTGACTTCGAGCAGCCGCATCTAACAGCCTAGTTGACCAGACCACCAACCAGGAGGCCTGGTCAGAGACTGGGTCATTGTGATGCTGATCCTTGGAATAACCACAAGAAACCCAAGGTGGGGACTGTTTCCTCAGTGTTTCCTTTGAGGTCATCTAATTTTTTTGACCGTCCATCAGCATTGGAGTGTTTATGCTGACGGAATGTCAAATAACCACCATGATATGTTGTCTGGTTCAATTGCATTAGTTTCACCCAGTGATGTTAGTTGTTTCTTTACCCCTTCTGCTGTCACCTCTATATCTGACAATCTCTTCTTGGGTCATCTCCTCTTGTAATAGTGGAAGCTGCTCAGGCTTGGCTGTGAATACTCCATGGAAACTGGCATTAAGTACCTCACAAATTTCCTCATCACATTCAGTATAAATCCCTCTCATTTTTCATATTGATGTCACTTGGTCGTCCACCGTAATTTTTCTTCTTATAGGACTACGTACAAATTTTAGTTGCTTTTTTGCTTTGATAGCAACATCGTTCTCGTAATTTCTTTCCAATACTCTTCTTATATTTATGTATTAATTCTTAGCTCTGTTGTATCCATTCTTGTTTCCCTCTTTCCTTGTCCTCTGTATTTCCTTCACTCCCTCCTGCTTCTCACTTTTGCTTCTTGACACTGTCTATTAAACCACTGGTCATTATATTCTCTCTTACTTAGTTTTCTTACGGTTGATAGGAAATTATTCGACCTCCTTGTATCTCCCTTTGACTTGGTCCATCATTTTTTGTACTGTTTTCCTCTTAGTCCTTATCATCTTGCAGTCATCTGTCCTATAGTCAACACTCCATTGGTGGACCCATTGTGCGATAAACACCATCAATACATTCGATAAAAAAAACACAGTCACTAAGAAGGGTGTCGACGAAATACATGCAGACTTTGTTATGCAAGCCCCTTGGGAATCTCCACCAGCAGACTTTAAGATTATGGTTATTGAAGGAAAAAAGAACCAAACAAATCCTCATCTGCTACGTAACATTGCACAGATGCATATAGAAGCAAACATGGCATCTGGCAGCTTCACTCACTTCACAGATGGATCAGTAGACCAGCAGGAACAAGAAACCGGAGCTGCAGTTAAAGCAGGAAACTGTAAATAGTTAGAGGCTCTCAAATCGGTGTTCGACTTTACAAACAGAGATGCTAGCCATTCAAAAGGCTTTGGAACATGCTCTTGCTGAACACCGACAACATGTTATCATACATACAGATTCGAGAACCGCCATTGAAACCTTGCAACAAGAACACATATGTGATAACATACATCTGATCACAATTGTCATATCATTAATGCAAACATTCAAACGACAAGGTCGACGGGTACTTATTAACTGGGTGCCAAGTCATGTGGGAATAATAGGAAATGACATTGCAGACGAAGCTGCAAAACTTGCAACTAAGAGAAGAAATGTAGACATTTACATACCACTGAGTCTATCACAGATTAAGAAAGTAATTAGAAACAGCAATGCAAAAGATGTACAGTGACCACAACACAGCAGTTGCAACAGCAGGATCTGTGGGTTAGTACAAGAATTCAACCAACTACGAATCCCTTAGTTTGATGAAAGGGAGCAGTAGAGCAACTGAAGTACACTTACATCGCATGAGGCTTGGATACCCATGTGCATGTGAAATAGGCTTACAGGTTCCGGAAGATGAGAGGAAATGTCAACACTGTGGAGAAATGCCAGAGAGTCCACTGGAACATTATCTAACACAGTGCACAGTTACAAACCCATTAAGATTTCAACTAAGATTCAACAGAGCAGAAGAAGTTGTTAAACATATATAGCAAAATCTTACTGAAGCGACCATACGAGTAATAAATACTCATACTCCACCCAAGTAAAACAGAAACAAGCAACACTTAGTGGGCCAGCCAGAGGCTTAGGGCCCGCGCAGGAATATCCCTGCGAAAAAAACTCTCCAATCCCTGCTGTACCTGATGATGGCACGGTCCCCGTGAGTCTCAGTCCAGCTGCGGTAGCAGCAACACATCTCCTCTCCAGCCCGTCTCTCGGAACGGCAGCAGACCTAAGGCCTGTGACCAGTATTGGCAGCAGCAACACCTCTTCTGCAGACACAATGGGGAGCTACAGCTACGATTGAGATAGGAGGAGTAGGCCCAACTCACCCACACCCATCAACGGAACTACAACTACGGAGGGAAGTGACGTGTAGTGCGACATTCTGGATACCAGTGACATTGATTGTGTAATTCTAAGTGGTTAATCGATATGCAATCGTTCTGATTCTATGTAAACGATTGTATAACCATTAGCAAATAAAATACTGACAGTGATGATAACAAGTTTTTTTTAGCTTAATAAAGGTGTCTTGTGCTATCAAATATAAAATTAAAATTATAAAAGTTCAAGACAGCTATCGACTCCACAGCCAGCCAGGATCATCCCGACCCACTGAACATCAACTGCAGCTCAACAACAAATACTAGGAGGCAAGTCCCTTCTGTACTGGGGGTCCCACCTAGACGGAGAGAGATGTCTTACTCCATTGCCCTCACACATACAGGTCCCACTCCCTTAGACCACATACAGCTCACACGAACGTTTTCGGAGGCCACCAAACTACAAGTAATAAATGTACACAAAACCCAGGAAGGTGACCCTACCGCACACCAGAAGATGAAGAAACGACGACGGTACGGTCCATCCTGGACCACTATCAAATCGTATGTAATGGGAGAGTGATTGATTGAAGATTAAGCCACCTAAGAGGTGGCACGAGCATGAATAGCCTATAAGAGATAATTTTTTTGGAGTGAATGTGATCTTTGGTCATCAACGGATATACTGTGTGTTGAGCTCGCATTTAAATCGTAAGTCCTTACTATTTGCCTGCTATCGCGGGGAAGGATACTGCTTGACAGTATGTATGAGGGTGTCCAGCTGCTGGACACCTTTTCTGACCCGTGGAGTGGCAATGTTGAAGGTTTCAGGGTAGTTACTGCAAGATTCAGGGACTCTTAAAGCTCTTTTATGGTCGGCGGTTGCTTCACATTTCAGGAGGTAGAGAAGTAGTGGCTTCTCTCTGATTGTTTGGCAGAAGATGCATTCCCAATCTCTGGGTTCGCCAATTTCCCAGTTGCATCTGTAACCTAGATGCATCTATATAACCGAACTCCTAATTTCCTGTGGATTCCTTTTGGGATATTTTACCTGTCTAACTTAGTGGCCTGAAGATTCCATATTGCAGAGGGTGAACCTTCTTCTACTCAGTTGTTGATGGGCTTTGTTGAGGTGTGCGAGTTTCTTGATGATGGTGTTTTTTATGTGGAGTTAGGCGCACCACATAGGTTCCAGGTTCCATTGCAGTTTCCAGGTTTCCAAGGCCAGGCGTATGGGTGTGGAGTGCTGTTGGAAGTCGATGATGGTGGTTTTGGAAGTCGATGTATGATGGCGCCTGTATGATGGTGTATCGACTTCCAGCACCACCACACAGCCGTACGCCAGACCTTGGGAACCTGGAATGGGAGTTCAGTAGAGCGCTACCTCCCTAACCACTCGCACTTTCTCAAACAGTGTTTTGAACCACTGAGTGCTTATCCTTCGCAGGAGGTTTATGATGGTGTAATCAGATTTTTTATATTAATAAGCGCCCCACAGCTCATAAGCACATCAGATTAGACATCCTCAAAAACCTCGACCGGCACAGCCCCAAAGTGATGCTGCCAGAGGGTTTACGAGGCCAACTAGCTGCCGGGTCTAATGCCCGTCAACAGCGTTCCGAGGTTTTTGGGTTCCTAGGCTGGGTTGGATTCTTTTGTCGATCACTAGATGACGAGTTGCCAATTTAGCAGTTTCATCGGCTTTCTCATTTAATGGGATTCCAACATGGGATGGGATCCACTTTAGGGTTATGTTGAGTCTTTAAACTTTAGCTACTGATCCTGGATACAAAATTTGTAATTATTTCCACGTTTCCATCCCCACTGTTTTTTTCCTAATTTTTGAAGTGCAGCTTTTGAGTCTGTGTATGATTGCATTTATAGTGTTTTGTGCAATCACATATGTGAATGCCTGCTGTATGGCAAACATTCCAGTTTGGGTTGATGATACCTCCCTGTCTCCAATATGCCTGTACGATATCCGTGCGAAAAACAGTGCCAGCACTCTCATATGCTGTGTCCACCGATCCGTCTGTGTAGATGTAAGTGGATCCTGCTGCTGCAATGCTGGTTATTTGCTTTTCTATGACGCACCTTAGGACTGTTGGATCATAGTCAGGCTTTTTCATCGGAAGACCTTCTATTACTATTTTGAAAGTAGGCTCCTCCCACGGTAAGGAACAAGGTAGTTTGGGTGTGTATGATCACCTACTCTATCAAGAATCATGCTTTTTAACTGTAGTCTGTTTAGGACTTCTCCCGCTTTGGTAACCCAAGAATTTCCGTTGTTTTGGTACAGTCGAATCACCAAGGCCTGTTTTACTGAGACTGGAGCAGGGAAAACAATTATCTTACTGATAATCGTAGCTGTTCTTTGAGATATTGTTTCTTGAAGAGAGGACAAACCCGTTTGCAGTCTTAGAGTTTCAACCCTGGTCCATATAGGAGCTCCCAGGGCAGCACTCATAGCATTGTTTTGTGCTACTTTAAGCTTTTTCACTGTTGTTGTGATAGGCTTGTGAGTACAGGTGAGGCCTAGTCGATCACTGATCTGGTTGCCTGTATATAGTATGTGCGAAGGACTTGCAGATTGGCTCCTCCAGAGAGGGAGGTTAGCGACCTGAGGAGTGTTATCCGCGCCACAGTTCTCTCTCTCAAGTAAGTGATCTCAGCATTAAAATATATGTGTACAGAATTATTCCTGGATACTGATAAGTGTTCACTCATTCAATTCGTTGACCCTGTACTTGGAATTGGTTGTTGGGCTTCACTATTTTTATGGGTATGGCCTTGTCTTGGTGGGGTTGAGTTTTATACCAATCTGCTTTGTCTCTTCACTGGTGCAGTCTAAGCATTTGGTTGCATGGTGTGCAGGATCCCTTCCTTTTATGATGATGACAAAGTCGTCCACGTAGTTTAGCAGCCTGCAGTGGTGTGGGAGTTCCAGCCTCATAATTATTTCCATTAAACAGTTCAAGAGTAGGGGGCTTAGAATGCCCCCTTGTGGTGTAGCGTTTTCATGTTGTCACGTGTTTCCCCCTGCATAGCAGTGGAACTGCCTTTTCCCTTCACCTTCAATGCCTCTGCACTGGAAGTCTACATCTACACCAGCCCAGATGAGTCTGTCCTGCCACCTCTCCGTACCCCCAAGGGCCTAGCACGGCCTGGTACGACTCAGTGGCAAGCCAGGCATCTCTGCTAACCGGTAGTTTGCCCCCACAAACAAGTAGTTAGCCACCTTCAACTGGCAGTGGTGCAGCTCAAACCAAAGGCACCGCCAGCCACAAACCACACCACGTCAGCCACAGTTTGCTAGTTGACCAGATGTCCACCTTGCATTGACACCTGACATCATCACCACCGGACAATATAAAGGGCTTCATATAGTCCTATATAAAGGACTATATATAAACTCTCCTACCTGGAGAGGCAGTCTCTCTCTCGCAGTGCTCTTGGAACACCTTGGTCTCTCTCACCCGTCGTCTGCCTTCAGCCAACGCCGTGTGTCTGATGCCGTGCTGGTATGGTAGCTGTCTTCAGTACACCAGTATATCTTTTTGCTTTGTATTAGAGTTAAACTTTCATTTACTTATTTGATTTGTTATATAATAATAGCCAAGTATTGTCATGTGTCATTTTTGTTCATCAATATTTCAGAAAATTGTTTTAATTATTTATTTGATGATTTTCATTTGTTTCCACCTGCGACTTGCACACTGCAAGGCCAATAGCAGCATTTTATTTATTTGTGCGAGGTAAAGCCAAACCATCTTGGTTCAGTGTAGCTGCGATACCACAACCCGTCACATAAATTTGGGGGCCTGTCCCAGGAACTGTCCCAGGAACTGTCCCAGGAGCTGTCCCAGGAGCTGTCCCAGGAACTGTCCCAGGAACTGTCCCAGGAGCTGTCCCAGGAACTGTCCCAGGAACTGTCCCAGGAGCTGTCCCAGAAACTGTCCCAGGAACTGTCCCAGGAGCTGTTCAAGGAGCTGGTCTGAGAAGCTGTTCCCAGTACCCCTTGCTTAATGTTGTGTTTAGTTGTTATACTTGACTTTTATACGTTGCATTTTTTCAGAATTCATTTTAAGATTTACATACTGGTAACTGAACACATCTACTTTGTAGGTGTAGCAATTTGTGATCTGTTTATTAGATTGACTTTGATTACGTAATGTTTTATGAGCAAGTTCATGCTCGTAATGGTTAGTCTTCTAATCTATTGCTATGGCTTTTTGTCTATTAATTTTGTCCCAACAGAGAGGACTTACTCAGGCAGATCACCCCCTCGGGTACTTATCTGGTACTTTGATTTGTCTTCGAGCTATTATGTTTCACTTTGTAGTACGAACTTAGGAGAAAGTATTGGACTAGAGATCCTTTCGCATCCAGAACTGTGCTATACATTCGGGACGTGCATAGCCGTTCTCGTCACAGTGGTGACACTCCCTGCACCCCTAAGCCTTTGTTCAAAGTTCATCATTAACTGCTCAGGTAGGGAGTTTACTATTACTTTACAGAGCACAAGGAACGGTAACTCTGCAGTTAATTATCTAGGTTCCAGTAGGACAACTCTTGCCCTTATCCTCACTAGAGTACAGGGTACAGACATCCCTACATCCTCTTTATATTTTACTGCCACAAAACATTCATTTATATTGTTTCTCAAAGTCCTTACTAAAGTCAAAGGCTTAGTCGTATTTCAGGTTATATTATATAGAGTATAGTAATTTATCTTGTAAAATATATTGTTGCCTTACATGATAGTTACTTACAGTGTTGCCAGTTATATAACAACCATTCTCGTGCATATTGCCACATCACTTACAAGGCAGTCTATTAATCCTCACTTATTGGCTCGCCTACAGGGTACTCGCATTTTTCTTCCATTGACATTTTGCATAATATTCAATATGTTTAGGTTAGCAGCATTTTGTGCTAACCCGGAGGAGGAGCTCCACACATTAATTCGTGCTACAAGAGCAGAATTAATCACCCTTACTACTGAATATCACATCACTCCTCCACGTGGGGTCACCAAAGCTGAGCTTCATAACCTGATTGTTGATCACCTTGCAGACCATGATGTTATTACTCCAGAGCAGCAGGACCAGTATAGAGTTGCTGATAAACTACACTCACACACATGAAGTTAAAGATCGAGTTAGCTCAACTAGAAGCTGCTGCCGATGAACGCAAATGGGAGATGAGAAGACAACAAGCTGAACTACATCGTGAGCGTGAACAAGAACAATTCCGGCTCTACGAGCAAAAAGGTGAATTAGAACGTGCACGTGAACAAGAACGACTCCAGATCCTGCAACAATAAGCTGAACTGCAAAGTCAACGTCAAGAACAAGAAGCTGAATTGCAACATCAACGTCAAGAACAACAAGCTGAATTGCAACGTCGAAGAGAAGTAGAAAGACTGCAAAGCTTAGCTCAAGAGCTTCAACTCAAGAGACAACAAGAGGAAGCTGGAGTTGGCATTACATTACGCTTGGAACAACGTTGATCAAACACCGCGCTCGAGTTCCGGCGTCAGGAGTTAGAACTTGAAAGTACCCACATCTCTCAGCGCCGTGAAGCAGAAGTCAACTTACAGGTGCGTTTTAAGCCAACAGATTGTATTAAAATGATGCCGCCATTTGTAGAGGCAGAAGTAGATTCATTTTTTGCGTCGTTCGAGGTCGTGGCCACCCAGTTACACTGGCCTAGGAATCAATGGTCTATACTTCTCAGATAACACCTTACAGGAAGAGCTGCCTTAACCCTCAGTACTCTTGCCAACCAGACTGACTACGATATACTCAAGCAAGCAGTCCTTGACGCCTATCTTCTTTCCACTGGGAGCTACCGACGACGCTTCAGGGACTATATCAAAACTCAGGCTCAAACCTACGTGGAGTATGTGCAGGCCAAAACCAGGTATTTTTTAAAATGGATAGAATCAGCTCAGGTAACCACATTCCAAGAACTTATAAATTTAATATTGATGAAAAAGTTTACCCGCAGAGTACCAAACCCCATAAGCCTATATCTTGCATATAAGGGAGAGACGAACTTCAGTAAATGAGCACAGTTAGCTGATACTTACAGTTTAATTCATAAATCTTTGGACTCAGTTTACAGTAAATCATCTTGGTCTAGTCAAGCTTCACCTAAAGTAAGTCGTAAGGACACTTACTATGCACTTTACTGTCGTTACTGCAAAACGTATGGACACCTCTTTGAACAGTGTCCAAATTCTAAGTGTAAAACCACTAGTACAGTTTCACCTAAGCCAAAGCATCCACCCATAAGCCTACCAAGCGTGTACTACATGTAAATGTTCCTGTTAGTGATCTTGCTTTATTTGACAGACATGCATATCCAGGAACTGTGTCAGCCAATGGTGGATATTTCGAGGGTAAAACCCCAATACGCATCTTGAAGTACACAGCTTCGCTGCAGTCTTTTCTACTAAAAGCCGCTGCACCTCAAGTCACCTACACTGGAGAAACTGTCCTGATCACTGACCTCACTGCAACTACACCATACCCGCTCGCCACAGTCAACCTGGAGTGTCCATTCATTCGTGGAAAGGTCCAAGTTGCTCTTCGGGAAAAACCTTTCCCCATGCCAGGAATTCCAGTTCTTCTAGGCAACGACTTGGCCAATCAGTAAGATTCCACCAATTTGATCATCTGCGACAAACTCCAGGTATGTGACTCAGCCACGGAAGAAGATCCCGCTATGACTTTTGCAGCAGCAGAAGAGGTAACCGTGACAGAAGAATCAGCAGACATCTCCCAGCCTGTTCTAGTGACTACCCGAGCTCAAGCCGCTCAACCACAAAAAGTAGCAGCAGCTGTCCCTCAAGACGTGTGAGGCCTCCCTCCTAATCTCAACCAGTTGGAGTTCCGTAAGTTACAACAAACAGATTTGTCACTAACCCCTCTTTTCTATGAAGCACAGATTAATACCGATGCCATTCCAGGATTTTATATAGACATTAACCAATTACTGTACCGTAGATACAGGCCCAGTAAACTTAAGACAGGATGATTGGGTTGACGTGAATCAACTAGTGGTTCCAACATCATTAAGAAAAGATATAATATCTTTAGCGCATGGCCCAATGTCTCGTTATGGGATCCATAAAACTTATAATGCCCTTTTACAGGACTATTTTTGGCCAGGCATGGCACGAGATGTCAAGATCTATGTTAGTAATTGTCATACCTTCCAAATGGCAGGAAAACCAAATGTAGGTATTCCCAAAGCACCACTTATCCCTATTTCTGTGCCTTTTAAACCTTTTACCAGGTTAATAATTGACTGTGTTGGCCTTTACCAAAATCCCACGCAGGCAACTTGTACATCATCACTATAATGTGTCCTACAACCAGGTTCCCAATAGCAGTTCCCGTTAAGAATATTACGGCTGCTACAGTTATCAAGCATCTGTTGAAGATCTTCACTCAGTATGGTTTCCCGAAGGAGATACAAAGTGACTGTGAAACTAATTTCACCACTGAGTTGTTTATGAAAACCCTTCAGGAAATTAACATCACCCAAGTCTTGTCATATCCAGGAACGCCTGGATACGACATATCATATCATCCCATATCATCCATCCTGGATGGATGATATGGGTCAGTCCATATCATCCTGCTTCATAGGGATCTCTGAAGCGTAGCCATTAAACCATTAAGTCTTTGTTAAAAAATTTTGTATTGATACTGAGAAGGATTAGGATAAGCAGTTAGATCTCCTTATGTGTATTTTCAGAAATCTTCCTAATGAGTCCCTTGGAATATCTACTTATGAGATGCTCTATGGTCGTAAGTGCCGTGGTCGTCTTAAAGCTTTTAAAGATTCCTTGACGTCAACCACCTTCAGTGATTCCCTTAATGTTCCTCAGTTTCTTAAAAACTTGAGACATGAACTTGAACAATTGCATAAGTTTGCTAGTGCTGATTTACTGACCTGCCAACATAAAATAAAAGCACACACTGACAAGAACATTAAGGTAAGAAAATTTAATGTAGGAGACTTCCTTCTAGCCTATTTTCCTATCCGAACCTCTCCATTTAAAAGAGAATTTTCAGGACCTTATCGCATCAAAGAATGCAAGAACAACAACTACATTCTAGAGACTCCGGACCGGCGTCGCAAGACACAACTCGGCCACGTCAACCTGCTCAAGAGTTATCAAGGTAATCCGCCACCAGTGTTATTATCTGTACCTGCTTTTACCGAGAGGTATCCCAACAGTGATACTTACCATGCTACCTCCCCATCTGAATGTAAAAATACCATCGAGACAATGACGTCTAACAGTAGATCTTAAAAGATCTTCCCAAATACCTAGAACATTCAAACATTAGTGGTCCTTTAATTAAATTTCTATCTACGCATAAAAACTGTTTCAGACACACCCCACAGGAATGTAATTTAAGGCAACATGATATCCAGCTGCTTCCTGATACGATGCTCATCCGTCAACCTTACTACCGCTCAGGTTCAGGCTCAGGTTCCTGAGCCTACTGGGCTCTATGATATCTACACTTGAAGCTGTGTATGGAATCAGCCTCCACCACATCACTGCCTAATGCATTCCATTTGTCTACTACTCTAACACTGAAACTGGAACTACTACTCTTTGTGTGTATGTGTGTGTGTTACTCACCTATTTGTACACACCTATTTGTGCTTGTGGGGGTTGAACTCTGGCTCTTTGGTCCCGCCTCTCAACAGTCAATCAACTGATGTACAGGTTTCTGAGCTTACTGGGCTCCATCATATCTACATTTGGGGACTGTGTATGGAGTCAGCCTCCGCCACATCACTGCCTAATGCATTCCACTTGTTTACTACTCTGACACTGAAAAATTTCCTTCTAATGTCCTGTTGACTCATTTGGGTACTCAGTTTCCAGTTGTGTNATTTGTTGAAGACAGGTTGCTTTACTACAGTCTACTGCAGCTCAAGCAATCAATGAATAGAGTTCACCCAGACCTGAAATTACCATCTAGACCTGCATGGAGGAGCTTCCCTTCCTAGCTACTTGTGTGTATATAACGGAGAAAGACGCCTATAAAGGTCATTACAAACATTCAAACCTTCACTTTATAGCCATCCTGACACCCTTTTCTCTTAAGAGACTACTTTTTCTCCCTGGGAACCCGAGTCATAGGTATAACTAGCGATCTGAATAATCTGGGGAAAGCCTTGGACGAGCTCTGGGCGTCTTTAAAGCAGAAGCTGCCCAGAATCACCATACGATAAGCTGCCGAGAAACTGGCAGCTTATCGTATAGTGAAACTGGTTCCTCTCCAGAGAAAATATTGTACAGGAACCAAACATCCAAAATTTAGAGTATGGTTCTACTTAAGATGTATTCCGACAGCTTCAGGAAGCATCCAAAAGAAGTTAACAAGCTCTAGTCTTTGATGAAGGAAACCTTCTGCGAATATCTGGCCTGGAACTTGCTTCCTTCGGAGCCTGTTTTGTTAGCTTGGAAAAAAGGAATATCTCCAAGTGACATTAGTAACAGCTCCTTTCCCAGCAAAAACCAAAGACCCCTTGAGTAGTCTGGTGTCTTGTTCTTACACTTATCCTGTGGTCATAGGAGCTCCACCATTATTATATAATATTTTCTCTCTCCAATAATAAGGGACACTTGGCACTAACAACAAACCAGGACTACGATGTTATCCCGGTCTGCAGACCCAGAAACGTTCACCTCTAACACTTCACAGGGCCGGCCATCTGACCACAATATTTGTCGATTGCAGAATTGCTGCAACGTCCAGGTGCTACCAATACCTTGTGCAAGACGCTGATAATGGCCACGGAGCTGGAAGTGCTTAGCCTCCCGAAATTGTCCGACGGTATATTCAGCTTGCTACGTTTTGCACCGGCACTTTCCCCTCACAAACTTTCCTCTCGCCAGACAGTCTTCTAACCCCAGCTGAAGCATCACCCTCTTGGGTACATTTATATACAATTGATTGGACTGGTGGAATAGACGACAGACTAACAGAAGGGTGGAGGAGTGGGAAGAGGATTGAAATGTAACTGAAAGTTAGTTTAACATTAACCATATTTTACACCACCAAATGTTCAAATACCGTGTTCAAACAGTCTCCGAGGTGTGGTGGTAAGACACTCGCCTGGCGTTCCGCGAGCGCTATGTCATTGGTTCGTATCCTGGCCGGGGAGGATTTACTGGGCGCAAATCCTTAACTGTAGCCTCTGTTTAACGCAACAGTAAAATGTGTACTTGGATGACAAAACGATTCTTCGCGGCAGGGGATCGTATTCCAGGGACCTGCCCGAAACGCTACGCATACTAGTGGCTGTACAAGAATGTAACAACTTGTATATATCTCAAAAAAAAAAATACGCGCCAGAAGAATGGTTTACCAGTCTGAAGTGTTAATGAATACCTTAGACGACCACTGCTTCAAGGTATAGTGTTTAAAAAATTAAAATTATAAAACGTGTTCCCTTCACCTATTATACGTATGTGGGATATATATACTGCATAATAACCAACTGCCAATGGAGTGAAGTTTTTCCAGGTAATTTTAATCCTCCATACCTGCAGTGACGTTGTACTGGCCCAATATCTTGGGTCTGGTCGTCCATACCTGCAGTGCTGCGGTACTGGGCCAATATCTTGGGTCTGGTTGACCACACCTGCAGTGCTGTTGTACTCGTGCACCCTCGTACATACCTGAAATTACATAAATACCTCTCAAAAGACTAAATTCAACACATCTTCATGTAAAGTTTGAGAAATGTTCCGCTAGACAATCGATCAGGTCAAAATTTGGTTGATCTAAAGTGTCGACTTACCACAGAATGGCATAAACCCAACCTCAGACTTGACTCATCCACAGCCCGTTCTCAACAACGGCCAGTGGTCATTAACCCGCAGCCAAACATGACCGTTCTCACAACGGTCAAGTGGTCGTTAACCTGGCAGCCAAACATGACCGTTCTCAACAACAACCAAGTGTCGTTAACCCGGCACCCAAACATGACCGTTCTCAACAACGGCCAGTGGTCGTTAACCTGGCAGCCAAACATGACCGTTCTCACAACAACGGCCAAGTGGTTGTTAACCTGGCAGCCAACATGACCGTTCTCAACAACGGCCAAGTGGTCGTTAACCTGGCAGCCAAACATGACCGTTCTCAACAACGGCCAAGTGGTCGTTAACCTGGCAGCCAAACATGACCGTTCTCAACAACGGCCAAGTGGTCGTTAACCTGGCAGCCAAACATGAACGTGAAGAACGCTTCACATTAACTTGAACTTGTCCTCATCTACTCGTCTGTGCACTGACCCACAACAGTTCCTACATTTTAATGCAAGATTTATTAAATAGTTTTTCATACGTGAACTATCATTGTACATTATTATATATTAGGCGAGGGGGAGATGTTGGAATACACTCTGGTGCTATAATTTCCTTTAACAACCTAGACCTACACACAATTTAAATACACAATATTTATATATATTCGACAAAATATAGTACTGATTACACAAGAGGTTAATGTTAATTAAGGCGTCTCCGTGGATGGCTGCAGCGTGGACGACACTGACTCAGGATGGATGGTTTCATTCACACAGGATGGGCCGGGGGGGGGGGGGAGGGGTTGCGTACGTGACGCTTGCTACATTAAAAGTCTTGGTCCGTATTTCAAGGATTGAAATCTGATAGTTAACAAGAAACTTCTTTTAACTGCCAAATTGAACTATAATAATTTGTAAACTTTTTCCACCTGCTTTTGGTCCAAGGTCAATTTCACTATAAAGTTGACACTAAAGCCGCTGTTGTTGAAGTAATCACACACTAGTCGTCTTGGAATTTAATTTTATTTTATTAAGGTCCATCAAAAGTCTGTTTTTGTCGAGACTTTTACCTAGCTTAAGGTATATTACACAATCATTTGTAAATGAGTAAACAAGAGCCAATTTATTTTTTTTTTACAAATAAAGCTTTAACATCTTGTAAACTATGCTTATTTAACAAATACAGACTATTCTACCAACCGAACACAAAGTGTTATAATAACTAATCATCTAGAGTAACTTGCCTGTAAGCCTGGCGCAGGTAATCTCATGCACAGGACTGTCCAGGTGACTAATATAGTAACACCAATGAGGCGGGCAGCGAGCAGCACCTCTCCCCACGCCGGCCCGCGCCACACTGCCGGCCCCGCCTCTCGACTACCTTGGCCTGATGGGTCAACTACCTGTGACGTCATTCACCTCACCTGACATGAGGCCGCCTCACATACAAATAATTCACAAGTAAAGTCACTTCAACAATATTATTATAGTTTATTTCCATTAATGTGAAGTATGAGCAAGTGTGAGTATGTATTAAAAGCACACACTTCACTACTGGACATTAAACCCACTACCACACCCACCTAGTAGCTTGGAAGCTCCATAACACCTTCTGTAACTGTGTTATGTTGGGGTCTAGGCCAGGGGCCAGGTACAGCAACCGGCTACGGTGTTCAGCGTGGTATGTTTGTATTTACTGTTTGCCTGTAGGGTCGAGCTCTTAGCTCTTGGACCCCACCTTTTAATCGTCGGTTGTCTAATTTACCGACACGAGACCTGTTTTTCCTCTGCCCTATTAACTACGTATTTTGGTCGAAATATGTGTGTACTTACCTATTTGTACTTACCTATTTGTGCTTGCAGGATCGAGCATTGACTCTTGGATCCCGCCTTTCCAGCTATCGGTTGTTTACAGCAATGACTCCTGTCCTATTTCCCTATCATACCTAGTCTTAAAAGTATGAATAGTATTTGCTTCCACAACCTGTTCCCCAAGTGCATTCCATTTTTCCACTACTCTCACGCTAAAAGAAAACTTCCTAACATCTCTGTGACTCATCTGAGTTTCCAGTTTCCACCCATGTCCCCTCGTTCTGTTATTATTACGTGTGAACATTTCATCTATTTCCACTTTGTCATTCCCCTGAGTATTTTATATGTCCCTATCATATCTCCTCTCTCCCTTCTTTTCTCTAGTGTCGTAAGGTTCAGTTCCTTCAGTCGCTCTTCATATCCCTTCCCTCGTAACTCTGGGACAAGCCTCGTCGCAAACCTCTGAACCTTCTCCAGTTTCCTTATGTGTTTCTTCAGGTGGGGGCTCCATGATGGCGCGGCATACTCTAAGACGGGTCTCACGTATGCAGTGTAAAGCGCCCTAAAAGCCTCCTCATTTAGGTTTCTGAATGAAGTTCTAATTTTCGCCAGTGTAGAGTACGCTGCTGTCGTTATCCTATTTATATGTGCCTCAGGAGTTAGATTAGGTGTCACATCCACTCCCAGATCTCTTTCTCGACTCGTTACAGGTAGGCTGTTCCCCTTCATTGTGTACTGTCCCTTTGGTCTCCTATCACCTGATCCCATTTCCATAATTACATTTACTGGTGTTAAACTCCAGTAGCCATTTCCCTGACCATCTCTGCAACCTGTTTAAGTCCTCTTGGAGGATCCTACAATCCTCGTCTGTCACAACTCTTCTCATTAATTTTGCGTCATCCGCAAACATTGACATGTATGACTCCACTCCTGTAAACATGTCATTTACGTAAATTAGAAAGAGGATTGGTCCCAGCACCGATTCTTGAGGTACTCCACTTGTTACTGTTCTCCAGTCCGACTTCTCGCCCCTTACCATTACCCTCTGGCTCCTTCCTGTTAGGTAGTTCTTCACCCATTCTAGGGCCTTTCCGCTTACTCCTGCCTGCTTCTCAAGTATGTATAGCAGTCTCATGTGCGGTACTGTATCAAAGGCCTTTTGGCAGTCAAGAAATATGCAGTCTGCCCAGCCTTCTCTGTCCTGCCTTATCCTTGTTACTTTATCATAGAATTCTAAAAGGTTTGTTAGGCATGATTTCCCTGTCCAGAAACCATGTTGGTGCTTGTTTACAAACCCAATGCTCTCCAGGTGCTCAACAAGTCTTAGCCTAATTATTCTTTCAAGTATTTTGCAGGGGATGCTTGTCAATGATACGGGTCTGTAGTTAAGTGCCTCCTCCCTGTCACCTTTCTTGAAAATCGGTACGACATTTGCCTCCTTCCAGCAACTGGGCAATTCTCCCGACATAAGTGACTCATTAAAGATCATTGCCAGAGGCACACTGAGAGCCTGCACTGCCTCTTTAAGTATCCACGGTGATACTTTGTCTGGTCCAACAGCTTTGTTTGCATCCAGTGTTGTCAACTGTTTCATTACCTCCTCTGCTGTCACCTCTATGTCTGATAGTCTGTCATTTAGGGTAATCGCTTCTAACAATGGGAGCTGCTCAGGCTCGGTTGTGAACACTCCATGGAAATTTGCATTCAGTACCTCGCAGATTTCCTTGTCGCTTTCTGTATATGCCCCTTCTGTTTTCCTCAGTCTTGTCACTTGGTCATTTACCGACATCTATCCATAGTTGAGATATGGATAGATGAGGGAGTAATAGAGAGTCACCAGGGCAGGTCGGGGTACATAATATCTGATCTTAGAGAGAATACCAACAGTTTTTAAAACTTTTTTTGATATTTTTAGAATGTGTCCCTGGAAATTCAGCTTGTGGTCAGTGAGAACGCCAAGGAACTTACCATCTAATTTGTTACAAATTTGGGTATTGTTAATTTTGAGATTTATTTGATTAGAGGATTTATTGCCAAACAGAATATAGAAAGTTTTGTCAATGTTAAGGGTGAGTTTGTTGGCAGTTAGCCAAAGATGGACTTTATTTAGCTCAGTATTTACTGTGGCATTTAGAGCAAGGGGGTCAGGACTGGAGTAAATGAAGGTTGTGTCGTCAGCAAAAAGAATTGGTTTGAGGTGTTGGGAGGCATTTGGAAGGTCATTAATGTAGATGAGAAAGAGGAAAGGGCCAAGTATGCTGCCCTGAGGAACACCAATGTTGATGGGTAGGGTGGGAGAAATTGAATTATTCATAGAAACATACTGAAGCCTGTCAGTAAGGTAAGATTTGAGGTATTGCAGGGAGTGTCCTCTGACTCCATAATGATGTAATTAAAGAAGAAGGTTTTGGTGGTTGACAGTGTCAAAAGCCTTACGCAGGTCCACAAATAACCAAACAGGGAACTCATTTTTATGAAGAGCTGCATGAATCAAGTTAATCATACTAATAAGTGCATCGTTAGTGCTTTTTTTGGGTCTGAAGCCATATTGACAAGAGCTAAGCATATTGTGTTTGGCTAGATAAGAGTAAAGCTGCTTGTAGATTAGTTTTTCAAATATTTTTGACAAGTTAGGCAGGATTGATATAGGTCTGTAGTTGTTAACATCTGTGAGATCACCACATTTGTGGACAGGGGTTACTCTCGCTTTCTTTAGAATATCTGGAAAGGTTTGGAGTTCAAGTGACTTGTTGAAGCGCAATGCAATAGCAGGGGCTAAAGATCTGGAGTTTTTTTTTGTAAATTAAAGTTGGTATCTCATCAAGGGCACTAGACTTGGTTTTATGGGAAAGGATTATCTCATTGACGTCAGTGGAATTAGTAGGCTTTAGGTACAGAGACTGTGGATAGTTACCTGTAAGATAGTCCTTAACATCAGTACTGGAAGTTGGAATATCATTTGCAAGGGATGACCCAATGGAAAAGAAGAACCTATTAATCTCAATAGCAGAATCAGAGGCTGAAAGCTGACCATCGTTACTGGACAGGAGTGTTGGTTTGTTATTAAAAATCTTCTTTGATCCCAATATTTGTGAGATTGTGTGGTATTGAGATATTGTGGTATTGTGATTGTGTGGTATTGAGATTGTGTGGTATTGAGATATTGTTATCATATCCCACACATCTCATTTTTTCCTCCAGTGTGGCAAGGTCCAGTTCTCTCAATCTTTCTTCATAGCTTAAACCCTTCAGCTCAGGAACGAGTCTCGTTGCACATCTTTGGACCTTTTCTAATTTCTACTTGTCCTTTTATAGGTCATGGACAAGTGGTCCTTGGTACAAGTGGTATAAGTCAAGTGACTTGAATGACTTTTCAATTGTAGGTTTCACCTAAGCTGTATATAGACATGGCCTGGAAAGCTTCCTCTTGTCCAAATTTCTGAAGGATACACGGATGTTGGCCAGAATGGTATATGCAGCTGTTGTTATTTTGCTAATGTGGACTTCTGGCCTGCTCCTCTAATTTGAGTAGAAGTCATTCATGCAGGACCGTATCAAATGCTTTCTTTCATACAGTCGTGGAATATGCAGTTTGCCTCCCTTCTCTGACTTGTTCGATTTCTGTCGTTTTGTTATAGGATTGCAGCAAGTTTATCAAACAGGATTTTCTCTTTACTAAAACGTGCTGGTGCCTCGAGACAAAATTTGGTATAACTGTTCCACTTTCCTGCCTTGGATCAGTCTCTAGCAACTTGCAGGGGGATACTTGTTAGTGATACAGGTCTGTAGTTTAACGGTTTCTGACTTTCCCCTTTCTTGTTGATTGGTACCACATTAGCCATTTTCCTTCAATCAGAAAGTTCTCCCGTTTCTAGAGAGGAATTAAATATTATGGCAAGTGGGCTGCAACATTCTTGAGCAGCCTCTTTTGTTGTCCATGACGAAATTTTGTCCGGTCCCACGGCTTTTGTCACATCTATTTCCTGTGTTTGCTTCTTCACTTCTTGTGACAATGCCATTTCAGTGAGGTTATCTTTGGCATTACCCATTCCGTATGGGCTCTATGTTCTAATGGAAAAACATATTTTAGCTTGCATACTACATGAAAGCTTTTGTTAATTTCCTCACATACCTCATTATTTTCCTTGTATCCTCCCTTACTTTGTCAAGTCTGACAACCTGATCATTTACAGTCATCGGCCTCCAGATATTACTATGGAACAGTTTTGGCTGGGAATTGGCCTGGAAAGAAATGTCGTTATCGTAATGTTTCTCTGCCACTCTCGTAGTCTGTGTACTCATTTCTGGCCAATTTTTATACATTGTCATTTTCATGTTGTATGTTCTCGATATTTATCCCATGCTTTTTTGCTTCATCTTTTGTTTCGAGACACTGTCTGTGGAACCGTGAGATTAATGCTCGTCTTGCTTCCCAGCACTCTTAGTGATGGTATAAATCTTTATTCAGCTTCTTTGTTATGTAGTTCATCATGTTTTAAGTTGATTTTCCTCTTAATTATCCTCTCAACTCTATTCCCTCCAAAAATTCTCTGACCTTCTGGTATTCTCCTCACCTGTATGCTAAGCTTATGCTCTCCCCTTCGTTACATCTTTCTCTGGTCTTCATTGTCACTATGTATTAAAAGACTAAAACACAGAGGTCACTGGCTCCTATTGCCATTTCATGGTCAATGTTTTCAATGTCCATTCTCATCTGTATGAAGACCAAGTCTTGCCTAGCTGGTTTGTCACCACCCCTTCTCCTTGTTTATTCTCTGACATGTTCCACGAGAAAGTTCCTTTCTATTACTTCTACAAACTTTGCTCTCCATATCTCGTCTCCTGCTCTTGGGTACATTGTTTCAAAATCAACCTGGCCGTGACTTAAGTATCCCATTAGTAGGAGCTTTGCTTGCAGTCTATGGACGATGTGTCACATCACGAAGGATATTAAAACATGCTCTGATTTTAATTTTACATTTCGGCTTTAGTCTTCTGCGGTTTTGTGGAGGTGTGTTGATTTCAGCAACATACACTTTATCACCCTCACATGAAATTATTCCCATAATTCAGTCCCTGTAGTTGTTTGCCACCTATAAAGAAATTCCCTCAAAGATCCAGTTTCTTTTTGCTAGCAATGCCACACCTCCTACTCTATCAAGTTTTTAATTTATCATCATCTGGCATTCCCTTGTAATGGTATATGCACACCTAGCCCCTTCCCCCTTTCTCTTCTATCTCCTCTTCCCCTTCCCTTCTCTCACTTGCCTTCCCTCCCTTTGGGTCATCCCTGTCTTTTGTCACAGTCTAACCCTCGAAGTCATAAACAGCTTGAAGCCACTTGCTCCCCTCGCTCTCCGTCCATCTGTCCAGTGACGAATTGAAAATAGTACCCCAGGGCCAATAAACTTGTGATCTCAAGTTACATGTGGGTGCCCAGCCGGCAGTCCCTCAGGAAAGTCGTTGGTGTCTTCCCAGTTTTTGGAGTTTTCTGTCAAGAAGAATTGACCCTTATGGTCAAGCCTGATCCGGATTGGTTAAAGACATGTAGGCCTGTGGAGGCGGGGCCTCACAGGGTAGTGCCTGCCCATGCCATTGGCCCAGTTTCTAGATCACCTAGTTATGTTTAAATCCATTGGCCATAGGCTTGGGATAGGCGGAGTTAATTTGGGCTTAGGAAATATGGGGTGGAGCCTGTCCCACTGGTAAGCATTTTTAATAAAGAAGAGTTAATGTGTCTTGGGGCCTCAACTGAGGTACAGGTCAAGTGACCTGCGGGCAGCCAATCAACATCCTTTGGCAAGCTGCAGTATTGAAGGTAATTGTGCACTTTGAGTTGTGTAACATTGGTATTATATTCCATTGCCTCGTAGGTTTTTTTTTATTTGGAGTAGGCTAGGTTTCAATTTTTTTTTTTAAATATACGGGTTCCAATAATAAAATAACTGTTAATTGTTTTTTGTGTATAGTTATCAGTTCCCTTTGATTAATGACTGTGTTATTCATTCTTGTGATTTTCATTTGCCGTGCTAGATATTCCCCTGTGTTCTCCATCTTATGAATAGTAAAGTCGCTCTAGAATCTCCCGTTCAGTTCAGTAAGATTACAGTATTAATCCATGAAGATTCATTTACGTACCCTTTGAGTTCCCTGATTATTGAGTCCATTCCTTCCTAGGGTCCCAATAATTTTAGACACAATAATTATATAACACTTTCGCGCACTGAGGTTAAGAAAAAAAAGTTGAGCCAAATGCCCTGGGCGTTTCGCGCGGCCAAGCGGTGAGACCGAAAAGTGTATACTCTTTTTACTCTCCTGACACTAATTGTAGGCGTACGTATTTAAATTTGGTATCACTGTGTTCGCAATAGAATTGTCTATAAGAACATACGTATAAAATGCCGTCAAATCATAAGGCATATCAACAACCAATAAAAAACTATTGACATCACTTGCCGAGAGCGCCAAACAGCAACAAAATGTTTCCATTCTCGTAATGGTTGTGAAGCCCACAGTTGTCCTACATCGTTAATTTTGGTATCATTGGAATCGCAATTAAATTCTCTATACGGACATATGCATATAAATATAGAATCAATGTCGCAACTGACCCACAAGAGTGTGGGAAGTGGCTGAAGTGTTACCCGCGGCGGCATATCGCCGGCAATGACATCGAAAAGTGTATTTTCAATTCACTGTCCTGACATTATTTTTGGATGTACGCATTTAATTTTTGTACCAATGTGTTCGCAATAGAATGTTCTATAAGAATATAAGTATAAACCGTCAAATAAGAATGCGTTCGACCGGCAACAAATATAAAAAGTACGTCGATCATACGCGTCGTGTCAATAATGCAATAGTTTTACCACGAAGATTCACTGCCAAGACATTTTCTTTAATAAGCTCTTCTGTTATTAGAGAAAACGTACATTTCATGGCGAACATTTCTAAACTATCCCCAAGAAAATCGAAGCAAAAATGGATTTTATACAAATATTTTTTATTTTAACTGGGATACTAGTTAAAAGTGCGGAACTGTAAGAACCACTTATAACGACCCGGCTTGTCATAAAAGCGGGAAAGTTAATTTATGTGGGAAGGTGGTGGCAGTGTTTAATGATTTATTATTATTATTTTTAATTAATAACCCTTGTTCTGGATGTACCTTCCTCATTTAATATTCCTCTTATATTCGTGGCAGTCCGGTGAGGGGTCATACTGGACTGTAACAGTATTAAGCTGGGGTATTGAGTGAAGAGAGAAAGAAAATTACAACAGGGATAGCGTTCAGAACGTTTACAGATCACAGAGGGTGATTACGATGGTTCTGGGTTATTACACCCTTCGGAATATTGCATTACTAATCATACCTCTTAGTTTGGTCTCCACTACAGCTATTACATCAGGGGTACAATCAGGCTGTGATTGATGTATCTGACTTCGAGCAGCCGCATCTAACAGCCTAGTTGACCAGACCACCAACCAGGAGGCCTGGTCAGAGACTGGGTCATTGTGATGCTGATCCTTGGAATAACCACAAGAAACCCAAGGTGGGGTCTGTTTCCTCAGTGTTTCCTTTGAGGTCATCTAATTTTTTTGACCGTCCATCAGCATTGGAGTGTTTATGCTGACGGAATGTCAAATAACCACCGTGATATGTTGTCTGGTTCAATTGCATTAGTTTCACCCAGTGATGTTAGTTGTTTCTTTACCCCTTCTGCTGTCACCTCTATATCTGACAATCTCTTCTTGGGTCATCTCCTCTTGTAATAGTGGAAGCTGCTCAGGCTTGGCTGTGAATACTCCATGGAAACTGGCATTAAGTACCTCACAAATTTCCTCATCACATTCAGTATAAATCCCTCTCATTTTTCATATTGATGTCACTTGGTCGTCCACCGTAATTTTTCTTCTTATAGGACTACGTACAAATTTTAGTTGCTTTTTTGCTTTGATAGCAACATCGTTCTCGTAATTTCTTTCCAATACTCTTCTTATATTTATGTATTAATTCTTAGCTCTGTTGTATCCATTCTTGTTTCCCTCTTTCCTTGTCCTCTGTATTTCCTTCACTCCCTCCTGCTTCTCACTTTTGCTTCTTGACACTGTCTATTAAACCACTGGTCATTATATTCTCTCTTACTTGTTTTTCTTACGGTTGATAGGAAATTATTCGACCTCCTTGTATCTCCCTTTGACTTGGTCCATCATTTTTTGTACTGTTTTCCTCTTAGTCCTTATCATCTTGCAGTCATCTGTCCTATAGTCAACACTCCATTGGTGGACCCATTGTGCGATAAACACCATCAATACATTCGATATAACAAACACAGTCACTGAGAAGGGTGTCGACGAAATACATGCAGACTTTGTTATGCAAGCCCCTTGGGAATCTCCACCAGCAGACTTTAAGATTATGGTTATTGAAGGAAAAAAGAACCAAACAAATCCTCATCTGCTACGTAACATTGCACAGATGCATATAGAAGCAAACATGGCATCTGGCAGCTTCACTCACTTCACAGATGGATCAGTAGACCAGCAGGAACAAGAAACCGGAGCTGCAGTTAAAGCAGGAAGCTGTAAATAGTTAGAGGCTCTCAAATCGGTGTTCGACTTTACAAACAGAGATGCTAGCCATTCAAAAGGCTTTGGAACATGCTCTTGCTGAACACCGACAACATGTTATCATACATACAGATTCGAGAACCGCCATTGAAACCTTGCAACAAGAACACATATGTGATAACATACATCTGATCACAATTGTCATATCATTAATGCAAACACTCAAACGACAAGGTCAACGGGTACTTATTAACTGGGTGCCAAGTCATGTGGGAATAATAGGAAATGACATTGCAGACGAAGCTGCAAAACTTGCAACTAAGAGAAGAAATGTAGACATTTACATACCACAGAGTCTATCACAGATTAAGAAAGTAATTAGAAACAGAGCAATGCAAAAGATGTACAGTGACCACAACACAGCAGTTGCAACAGCAGGATCTGTGGGTTAGTACAAGAATTCAACCAACTACGAATCCCTTAGTTTGATGAAAGGGAGCAGTAGAGCAACTGAAGTACACTTACATCGCATGAGGCTTGGATACCCATGTGCATGTGAAATAGGCTTACAGGTTCCGGAAGATGAGAGGAAATGTCAACACTGTGGAGAAATGCCAGAGAGTCCACTGGAACATTATCTAACACAGTGCACAGTTACAAACCCATTAAGATTTCAACTAAGATTCAACAGAGCAGAAGAAGTTGTTAAACATATATAGCAAAATCTTACTGAAGCGACCATACGAGTAATAAATACTCATACTCCGCCCAAGTAAAACAGAAACAAGCAACACTTAGTGGGCCAGCCAGAGGCTTAGGGCCCGCGCAGGAATATCCCTGCAAAAAAAAACTCTCCAATCCCTGCTGTACCTGATGATGGCACGGTCCCCGTGAGTCTCAGTCCAGCTGCGGTAGCAGCAACACATCTCCTCTCCAGCCCGTCTCTCGGAACGGCAGCAGACCTAAGGCCTGTGACCAGTATTGGCAGCAGCAACACCTCTTCTGCAGACACAATGGGGAGCTACAGCTACGATTGAGATAGGAGGAGTAGGCCCAACTCACCCACACCCATCAACGGAACTACAACTACGGAGGGAAGTGACGTGTAGTGCGACATTCTGGATACCAGTGACATTGATTGTGTAATTCTAAGTGGTTAATCGATATGCAATCGTTCTGATTCTATGTAAACGATTGTATAACCATTAGCAAATAAAATACTGACAGTGATGATAACAAGTTTTTTTTAGCTTAATAAAGGTGTCTTGTGCTATCAAATATATAAATTAAAATTATAAAAGTTCAAGACAGCTATCGACTCCACAGCCAGCCAGGATCATCCCGACCCACTGGACATCAACTGCAGCTCAACAACAAATACTAGGAGGCAAGTCCCTTCTGTACTGGGGGTCCCACCTAGACGGAGTGAGATGTCTTACTCCATTGCCCTCACACATACAGGTCCCACTCCCTTAGACCACATACAGCTCACACGAACGTTTTCGGAGGCCACCAAACTACAAGTAATAAATGTACACAAAACCCAGGAAGGTGACCATACCACACACCAGAAGATGAAGAAACGACGACGGTACGGTCCATCCTGGACCACTATCAAATCGTATGTAATGGTAGAGTGATTGATTGAAGATTAAGCCACCTAAGAGGTGGCACGAGCATGAATAGCCCATAAGAGATAATTTTTTTGGAGTGAATGTGATCTTTGGTCATCAACGGATATACTGTGTGTTGAGCTCGCATTTAAATCGTAAGTCCTTACTATTTGCCTGCTATCGCGGGGAAGGATACTGCTTGACAGTATGTATGAGGGTGTCCAGCTGCTGGACACCTTTTCTGACCCGTGGAGTGGCAATGTTGAAGGTTTCAGGGTAGTTACTGCAAGATTCAGGGACTCTTAAAGCTCTTTTATGGTCGGCGGTTGCTTCACATTTCAGGAGGTAGAGAAGTAGTGGCTTCTCTCTGATTGTTTGGCAGAAGATGCATTCCCAATCTCTGGGTTCGCCAATTTCCCAGTTGCATCTGTAACCTAGATGCATCTATATAACCGAACTCCTAATTTCCTGTGGATTCCTTTTGGGATATTTTACCTGTCTAACTTAGTGGCCTGAAGATTCCATATTGCAGAGGGTGAACCTTCTTCTACTCAGTTGTTGATGGGCTTTGTTGAGGTGTGCGAGTTTCTTGATGATGGTGTTTTTTATGTGGAGTTAGGCGCACCACTTAGGTTCCAGGTTCCATTGCAGTTTCCAGGTTCCCAAGGCCAGGCGTATGGGTGTGGAGTGGTGTTGGAAGTCGATGATGGTGGTTTTGGAAGTCGATGTATGATGGCGCCTGTATGATGGTGTATCGACTTCCAGCACCACCACACAGCCGTACGCCAGACCTTGGGAACCTGGAATGGGAGTTCAGTAGAGCGCTACCTCCCTCACCACTCGCACTTTCTCAAACAGTGTTTTGAACCACCGAGTGCTTATCCTTCGCAGGAGGTTTATGATGGTGTAATCAGATTTTTTATATTAATAAGCGCCCCACAGCTCATAAGCACATCAGATTAGACATCCTCAAAAACCTCGACCGGCACAGCCCCAAAGTGATGCTGCCAGAGGGTTTACGAGGCCAACTAGCTGCCGGGTCTAATGCCCGTCAACAGCGTTCCGAGGTTTTTGGGTTCCTAGGCTGGGTTGGATTCTTTTGTCGATCACTAGATGACGAGTTGCCAATTTAGCAGTTTCATCGGCTTTCTCATTTAATGGGATTCCAACATGGGATGGGATCCAGTTTAGGGTTATGTTGAGTCTTTAAACTTTAGCTACTGATCCTAGATACAAAATTTGTAATTATTTCCACGTTTCCTTCCCCACTGTTTTTTTTCCTAATTTTTGAAGTGCAGCTTTTGAGTCTGTGTATGATTGCATTTATAGTGTTTTGTGCAATCACATATGTGAATGCCTGCTGTATGGCAAACATTCCAGTTTGGGTTGATGATACCTCCCTGTCTCCAATATGCCTGTACGATATCCGTGCGAAAAACAGTGCCAGCACTCTCATATGCTGTGTCCACCGATCCGTCTGTGTAGATGTAAGTGGATCCTGCTGCTGCAATGCTGGTTATTTGCTTTTCTATGACGCACCTTAGGACTGTTGGATCATAGTCAGGCTTTTTCATCGGAAGACCTTCTATTACTATTTTGAAAGTAGGCTCCTCCCACGGTAAGGAACAAGGTAGTTTGGGTGTGTATGATCACCTACTCTATCAAGAATCATGCTTTTTAACTGTAGTCTGTTTAGGACTTCTCCCGCTTTGGTAACCCAAGAATTTCCGTTGTTTTGGTACAGTCGAATCACCAAGGCCTGTTTTACTGAGACTGGAGCAGGGAAAACAATTATCTTACTGATAATCGTAGCTGTTCTTTGAGATATTGTTTCTTGAAGAGAGGACAAACCCGTTTGCAGTCTTAGAGTTTCAACCCTGGTCCATATAGGAGCTCCCAGGGCAGCACTCATAGCATTGTTTTGTGCTACTTTAAGCTTTTTCACTGTTGTTGTGATAGGCTTGTGAGTACAGGTGAGGCCTAGTCGATCACTGATCTGGTTGCCTGTATATAGTATGTGCGAAGGACTTGCAGATTGGCTCCTCCAGAGAGGGAGGTTAGCGACCTGAGGAGTGTTATCCGCGCCACAGTTCTCTCTCTCAAGTAAGTGATCTCAGCATTAAAATATATGTGTACAGAATTATTCCTGGATACTGATAAGTGTTCACTCATTCAATTCGTTGACCCTGTACTTGGAATTGGTTGTTGGGCTTCACTATTTTTATGGGTATGGCCTTGTCTTGGTGGGGTTGAGTTTTATACCAATCTGCTTTGTCTCTTCACTGGTGCAGTCTAAGCATTTGGTTGCATGGTGTGCAGGATCCCTTCCTTTTATGATGATGACAAAGTCGTCCACGTAGTTTAGCAGCCTGCAGTGGTGTGGGAGTTCCAGCCTCATAATTATTTCCATTAAACAGTTCAAGAGTAGGGGGCTTAGAATGCCCCCTTGTGGTGTAGCGTTTTCATGTTGTCACGTGTTTCCCCCTGCATAGCAGTGGAACTGCCTTTTCCCTTCACCTTCAATGCCTCTGCACTGGAAGTCTACATCTACACCAGCCCAGATGAGTCTGTCCTGCCACCTCTCCGTACCCCCAAGGGCCTAGCACGGCCTGGTACGACTCAGTGGCAAGCCAGGCATCTCTGCTAACCGGTAGTTTGCCCCCACAAACAAGTAGTTAGCCACCTTCAACTGGCAGTGGTGCAGCTCAAACCAAAGGCACCGCCAGCCACAAACCACACCACGTCAGCCACAGTTTGCTAGTTGACCAGATGTCCACCTTGCATTGACACCTGACATCATCACCACCGGACAATATAAAGGGCTTCATATAGTCCTATATAAAGGACTATATATAAACTCTCCTACCTGGAGAGGCAGTCTCTCTCTCGCAGTGCTCTTGGAACACCTTGGTCTCTCTCACCCGTCGTCTGCCTTCAGCCAACGCCGTGTGTCTGATGCCGTGGTGGTATGGTAGCTGTCTTCAGTACACCAGTATATCTTTTTGCTTTGTATTAGAGTTAAACTTTCATTTACTTATTTGATTTGTTATATAATAATAGCCAAGTATTGTCATGTGTCATTTTTGTTCATCAATATTTCAGAAAATTGTTTTAATTATTTATTTGATGATTTTCATTTGTTTCCACCTGCGACTTGCACACTGCAAGGCCAATAGCAGCATTTTATTTATTTGTGCGAGGTAAAGCCAAACCATCTTGGTTCAGTGTAGCTGCGATACCACAACCCGTCACATAAATTTGGGGGCCTGTCCCAGGAACTGTCCCAGGAGCTGTCCCAGGAGCTGTCCCAGGAACTGTCCCAGGAGCTGTCCCAGGAACTGTCCCAGGAACTGTCCCAGGAGCTGTCCCAGGAACTGTCCCAGAAACTGTCCCAGGAACTGTCCCAGGAGCTGTTCCAGGAGCTGTTCAAGGAGCTGGTCTGAGAAGCTGTTCCCAGTACCCCTTGCTTAATGTTGTGTTTAGTTGTTATACTTGACTTTTATACTTTGCATTTTTTCAGAATTCATTTTAAGATTTACATACTGGTAACTGAACACATCTACTTTATAGGTGTAGCAATTTGTGATCTGTTTATTAGATTGACTTTGATTACGTAATGTTTTATGAGCAAATTCATGCTCGTAATGGTTAGTCTTCTAATCTATTGCTATGGCTTTTTGTCTATTAATTTTGTCCCAACAGAGAGGACTTACTCAGGCAGATCACCCCCTCGGGTACTTATCTGGTACTTTGATTTGTCTTCGAGCTATTATGTTTCACTTTGTAGTACGAACTTAGGAGAAAGTATTGGACTAGAGATCCTTTCGCATCCAGAACTGTGCTATACATTCGGGACGTGCATAGCCGTTCTCGTCACAGTGGTGACACTCCCTGCACCCCTAAGCCTTTGTTCAAAGTTCATCATTAACTGCTCAGGTAGGGAGTTTACTATTACTTTACAGAGCACAAGGAACGGTAACTCTGCAGTTAATTATCTAGGTTCCAGTAGGACAACTCTTGCCCTTATCCTCACTAGAGTACAGGGTACAGACATCCCTACATCCTCTTTATATTTTACTGCCACAAAACATTCATTTATATTGTTTCTCAAAGTCCTTACTAAAGTCAAAGGCTTAGTCGTATTTCAGGTTATATTATATAGAGTATAGTAATTTATCTTGTAAAATATATTGTTGCCTTACATGATAGTTACTTACAGTGTTGCCAGTTATATAACAACCATTCTCGTGCATATTGCCACATCACTTACAAGGCAGTCTATTAATCCTCACTTATTGGCTCGCCTACAGGGTACTCGCATTTTTCTTCCATTGACATTTTGCATAATATTCAATATGTTTAGGTTAGCAGCATTTTGTGCTAACCCGGAGGAGGAGCTCCACACATTAATTCGTGCTACAAGAGCAGAATTAATCACCCTTACTACTGAATATCACATCACTCCTCCACGTGGGGTCACCAAAGCTGAGCTTCATAACCTGATTGTTGATCACCTTGCAGACCATGATGTTATTACTCCAGAGCAGCAGGACCAGTATAGAGTTGCTGATAAACTACACTCACACACATGAAGTTAAAGATCGAGTTAGCTCAACTAGAAGCTGCTGCCGATGAACGCAAATGGGAGATGAGAAGACAACAAGCTGAACTACATCGTGAGCGTGAACAAGAACAATTCCGGCTCTACGAGCAAAAAGGTGAATTAGAACGTGCACGTGAACAAGAACGACTCCAGATCCTGCAACAATAAGCTGAACTGCAAAGTCAACGTCAAGAACAAGAAGCTGAATTGCAACATCAACGTCAAGAACAACAAGCTGAATTGCAACGTCGAAGAGAAGTAGAAAGACTGCAAAGCTTAGCTCAAGAGCTTCAACTCAAGAGACAACAAGAGGAAGCTGGAGTTGGCATTACATTACGCTTGGAACAACGTAGATCAGACACCGCGCTCGAGTTCCGGCGTCAGGAGTTAGAACTTGAAAGTACCCACATCTCTCAGCGCCGTGAAGCAGAAGTCAACTTACAGGTGCGTTTTAAGCCAACAGATTGTATTAAAATGATGCCGCCATTTGTAGAGGCAGAAGTAGATTCATTTTTTGCGTCGTTCGAGGTCGTGGCCACCCAGTTACACTGGCCTAGGAATCAATGGTCTATACTTCTCAGATAACACCTTACAGGAAGAGCTGCCTTAACCCTCAGTACTCTTGCCAACCAGACTGACTACGATATACTCAAGCAAGCAGTCCTTGACGCCTATCTTCTTTCCACTGGGAGCTACCGACGACGCTTCAGGGACTATATCAAAACTCAGGCTCAAACCTACGTGGAGTATGTGCAGGCCAAAACCAGGTATTTTTTAAAATGGATAGAATCAGCTCAGGTAACCACATTCCAAGAACTTATAAATTTAATATTGATGGAAAAGTTTACCCGCAGAGTACCAAACCCCATAAGCCTATATCTTGCAGATAAGGGAGAGACGAACTTCAGTAAATGAGCACAGTTAGCTGATACCTACAGTTTAATTCATAAATCTTTGGACTCAGTTTACAGTAAATCATCTTGGTCTAGTCAAGCTTCACCTAAAGTAAGTCGTAAGGACACTTACTATGCACTTTACTGTCGTTACTGCAAAACGTATGGACACCTCTTTGAACAGTGTCCAAATTCTAAGTGTAAAACCACTAGTACAGTTTCACCTAAGCCAAAGCATCCACCCATAAGCCTACCAAGCGTGTACTACATGTAAATGTTCCTGTTAGTGATCTTGCTTTATTTGACAGACATGCATATCCAGGAACTGTGTCAGCCAATGGTGGATATTTCGAGGGTAAAACCCCAATACGCATCTTGAAGTACACAGCTTCGCTGCAGTCTTTTCTACTAAAAGCCGCTGCACCTCAAGTCACCTACACTGGAGAAACTGTCCTGATCACTGACCTCACTGCAACTACACCATACCCGCTCGCCACAGTCAACCTGGAGTGTCCATTCATTCGTGGAAAGGTCCAAGTTGCTCTTCGGGAAAAACCTTTCCCCATGCCAGGAATTCCAGTTCTTCTAGGCAACGACTTGGCCAATCAGTAAGATTCCACCAATTTGATCATCTGCGACAAACTCCAGGTATGTGACTCAGCCACGGAAGAAGATCCCGCTATGACTTTTGCAGCAGCAGAAGAGGTAACCGTGACAGAAGAATCAGCAGACATCTCCCAGCCTGTTCTAGTGACTACCCGAGCTCAAGCCGCTCAACCACAAAAAGTAGCAGCAGCTGTCCCTCAAGACGTGTGAGGCCTCCCTCCTAATCTCAACCAGTTGGAGTTCCGTAAGTTACAACAAACAGATTTGTCACTAACCCCTCTTTTCTATGAAGCACAGATTAATACCGATGCCATTCCAGGATTTTATATAGACATTAACCAATTACTGTACCGTAGATACAGGCCCAGTAAACGTAAGACAGGATGATTGGGTTGACGTGAATCAACTAGTGGTTCCAACATCATTAAGAAAAGATATAATATCTTTAGCGCATGGCCCAATGTCTCGTTATGGGATCCATAAAACTTATAATGCCCTTTTACAGGACTATTTTTGGCCAGGCATGGCACGAGATGTCAAGATCTATGTTAGTAATTTTCATACCTTCCAAATGGCAGGAAAACCAAATGTAGGTATTCCCAAAGCACCACTTATCCCTATTTCTGTGCCTTTTAAACCTTTTACCAGGCTAATAATTGACTGTGTTGGGCCTTTACCAAAATCCCACGCAGGCAACTTGTACATCATCACTATAATGTGTCCTACAACCAGGTTCCCAATAGCAGTTCCCGTTAAGAATATTACGGCTGCTACAGTTATCAAGCATCTGTTGAAGATCTTCACTCAGTATGGTTTCCCGAAGGAGATACAAAGTGACTGTGAAACTAATTTCACCACTGAGTTGTTTATGAAAACCCTTCAGGAAATTACCATCACCCAAGTCTTGTCATATCCATTGTCGTATCCAGGAACGCCTGGATACGACATATCATATCATCCCATATCATCCATCCTGGA
>WNGS01169458.1:1949-21453 GCA_020271785.1 Procambarus virginalis
TGTCAACAAGCTCTGGCTAGCTATATAGTTACAATGATACTGAAAAGACCTCGGTGGCATTCAATAATGGCTTACATGAGAAATTTGCATAATAAACATTGAAAGAAGATCGGCGTGTGTATAACATCAGCATATGCACCAAAAAAAAAAGATTGATCATAAAGGTGAAAATCATGGTAACAATGCTTGATTAAACTCTGGTTTTAAGAACATGTGTATGTTTACTTATCAAATATGAACAATACAACTCAAGGTATTGCCTAAACAAATAGATTTACATGTGTCAATGATGTGCTTGAACCAATACAAAATTAAACAATTATACAGTAATGAAACAAAGTTCTGACCTAACAACCACAAATGAATTTTAAGATTAGATAAGATGATTTTTTTCTTCAATGTACAATATATTTACAAGACCAATGTACAATATATTTAATGTTCACTATTTTACAAAGCTCTATACAAGACTGGAACAGAAGACTAACATCTGCAAGAGAGCAGTCAGATTCACTGGCCTCAATGTGGTTTGCACAACATTAATGAACTCTTATGACAAGCACTGGAAAAAAATACAAATGTAGTATATTAACAATGGCATCTAATTTATAAAAAAAAATAAAATTGAGAAAAAACATGATCAACTATAATGTATAATGGTAATAATAAGACACATGTGGTGGAAATACTGCAAATGAATTTGCAAAGCAAAAACAGGATAACTGCAGAGTGCACTCAATTATAAATTCTGCGGATATCTACACCTAGCTCATCCAGAGAATTATACAACTCTGGCTCTGACTGAAGGTCAGGAACAGATGAAACTGCATGTGACAAACTATCATCTTGAGAGATAACCTCATTAACATCTAACCAATAGACATGTGGTGAGTGCACGGTTGAAATGAGAGGTCTAGATCTAAGATTATAAGTGCTAGTATGGGGTTGCTGAACATCAAGTGGTCTGTCAACCACAGAAGGTGGTATCCCAATAGGAGGGTCTGTCTGGGTAAGTTCATTGTCATCTTCCTCATCAGTCTCGTCAACAGTCATTTAGTTAACTTCATATGGTCTAAATGTTCATTTATATATTCTCCTGTAAAAGGTTCCTAGTCTGTACTTGTTACCTTTATAAGCTCGATTACCTTATATGGACCCAAAAATTCTTAGTTAACTTATGCATAGGACCAGACCTGTGTTGGTTAAGTGTCATTACTACAGATCCTATAGTTATTTTACTGGGTTTAGCTCGTGCATTCCTTGCTAGAGTGAACTCGGCTGTAGCTTTGGACAGTTGTTCTCGTATTTTCTTGAATACTAATTGCATCTGTCTACGCTTCACTTGAACAAAATCATCTATGTTATAAAGGGAGTAGGAGGTACATTAATCATTCATTAGGGAGGATCTTATCTGTACATAAAGAATAGCGTGAGGTGTGTCACCTGTAGAAACATTAATTGAAGAATTATAGCACACTGAATTAAGGGTATAAAATCATCCCAATTGTTGTTATCAAAATTCAACGTGACTCTCAAGGCATCTAACACTTTCCTGTTAGTACATTGGGCTAATCCATTACTAGCTGGATGATAAGGCATGATACTACATTTTTAATGTTATATAAATCACACAAGCTAGTTAAAATACTATTACTGAATTCTGGACCATTATCTGAAAGGATTACTTTAGGCATACTATATCTACAAATAATTTGGTCATGGAATGCACTGGCTATAGTTTCTGCTGTTTTGTTCGGGAAAGGAACTAGTTCGCAAAACCGTGAAAAAATTATCAACCATACAAGCAAATGTTTGTTCCCTTTCTCTGTTTCCACAAAATTGTCAATAAATCCATCGATACTCGTTCCCAAGGAGCTTTAGTTGCTGGGCACCCTCAATTGGATTAGGTCCTGAAAATGTCCCTTGTGCTGTAAGCAAATAAACTTCTGTCAACATAATGAGTAATCTCTTAGCTTTTTTGGCCAAAAATACTTCAATCGACCTTGTTGGAGTGTACGATCCTTTCCTGGATGTGCACTTGCAGGAGCATCATGAATAATTTTTAACACAGTTGTACCAAGACAGCTGGAACAACTAACTGACAACATTTCCTCGGGGCTGTCCCAGCTTTACTACTCTACACAGTAAAGTCTAACATCACTAATTCTTTCAATGGCACTGGCGGTTTATGAATCGGGCGAGTATCTTGCTTAGTCAAAAATTTAATGACGGGTGCCCATATGGGGTCTTGTCTGTTCCGTTTCTACTACTGTAGCATCTAATGCTGGGTAATTTAACTGAATCACAGCTACGTGTCGAGAAAATGCATCGGCTACAACATTTATTTCCTGAATATAACCAAATGTGGGACTATTCTTGAATTGTGAGCAAATATCTAGCAAACTTTCCAACTGGATTCTTATTTTTGAACAAAGGAATTAATGGTTGGTGATCTGTAAGAACATGAACTGGGTAATTATAAAGTGTATCCCTGAAATGTTTAAGTGCCCAGACAACTGCCAAGGCTTCTCGTTCTGTTGCCCTATAATTTTTCTCTCTTTAGATAATGTACGGCTAGCATAAGCTATTGCGTGATCTCTGTGACCTTCTGTTTGAAGTAATGCAGCACCTAGACCTATGTCACTAGCATCTGTAACTAACGTAAAATGTTTAGAAAAATCTGGGTACCTTAGGACAGGTGACGAAATCAAGGCTGCTTGAGTTTTTGAATGACTGATCCTGGGCTCTCTCCAAACAAAGGGTTCATCTTTTCTTTGCAACTTATAAAGTGGAGCGGCTATAATAGAGAATCCAGCCATAAATGAACGTTAAATCCTACAAGACATGTGAACTGTCTTACGGCTTCTGCGGTACGAGGCGTTGGGAAATCACGGGCAGCAATATTTTTTATTCATTCAATGTAATACCTGAAGGTGTAACTGTATGACTAGGAAATTAATCTTCTCCTTTAAATATGAACATTTTGCAAGCTTTATTTTTAAATTAGCTTCAGCGAGCTTTGCAATAACTTTCTCAAGGTTCTGGAAATGAGTCTGAACATTTTGCGAAATGATATGAGGTCATCAAGGTAAACTAGAAGAGTACTTCCTATCAATCTACGAAATAGATTTGTCATGAGCCATGAAAAGGTTATTGGACTACTCCGCAAACCAAATGGCATTCTTTGAAATGAAAATTACCATTGGGAGTACTAAAGGCTGTCAATTGCTACTTTCCTCATTAAGGGGGATTTTCCAGAATCCCTGCAAAAATTAACGTGTGAGACACTTTATTTCGACAATACTTTGCAACAAATCATTTAGAACTGGAAGAGGGAAACGATCAGGTATCGTTACTCTGTTAACTTCGATAATCGATTACAGGTCTCCAAGTCCCATCTCGCTTTGGTACAAGAATCAATGGAGCGTTCCATGGCGAATTACTCGATTTAATTACATCACTCTGTAACATTTCCTCTATAAGTCTATCGGCTTCTGCTCTCTGAGAATGGGAAGACGGTAAGCTGGTACATAAATGGGCGTAGTTCCTTGTTCAAGGGGAATTTTATGTGTAATAAGAGGAGTGAGACCTAACTTTTCTCCTGGTAGAGCAACAACGGCTCTATTCCTTTTCAAAATTTCCAAAAGCTGAGCAACAGAGTCAGGAAAATTAGTAGGACTGAGGTGTTTCGCTTGCACCTCTGGCTGAGATCCCTGTTCTCGTGGTGTGAGAGTACAAACAGTATGATCCATGGAGACATCATCCACAACTCGCACCGGTAACGAGTAATGGGCTAAACCTACAACATGGGTACCAGACTGGAGATGGATGTCGGCATTACTAGTGTTTGCAATATACAATGTAACAGTACCATCCTGCACTGTGTGACAGGAGGGTTCAACAAACGTACCATTCATTTTACATGTTTCACTTTCCGCAATCACATCCAACTCAGGCACTCCCTGAACTTTAACTCTTATTCTGGTGAGAGAATGAGAGCGCAGCACAGTGTCAGTAGCCGTGAAACCACTGACTTCAGAGATGAAAGCAGCCAGACGAGGGCACTAGGATTGGCTAGCTTGAATTCATTAGCGGATGGCCTGGAGGGTTTCCCGACGACATGGAGTGAACATTCTGAACTCCAGCATTCTGTGACTGAGTATTATAATTTGAAGTTGCATTATAGCTGGGCTGGGAGTTGTAGTTACGAGAGTTCTGATAATGTCTTGGACGCCGTGCGCCTCGCCAAGACTGACCGTGGGAGTTATGAGGTGGAGATGTCCTTTGCCTAGCTCTACAATCCGCAGTGTGGTGGCCAACTTGCTTATGGTACTTACAATATGGTAGCCTAGAATGATTAGATTGACGAGGGGACCGAGAGAATTGTCTAGGAGGTGATGATCTAGGGGCAGACCAACAGTCCCTTGCGAGGTGGTTACTCTTACCACAATGCCAACATGAGGAGTGGATGGTTGTGGACTATGGCATTTCAGCAACTTATGAGGAGGTGAATTTGACTGGGGGCTACGACCATGGGTACGGTTCTGCGACCGAGAGTTTTGAGAGTTTGTGGGAGGATGCTGAGAGCTTGTTACTACATTTGCAGTGTCAGAGGGTGGCAACGGTTGAGCACTTCGGGGAGCTAGTTTATCGGCGGCACTGTTAGTAGCCTCAAAGACTTCACCAATTTCATGTTTAACTCCAAATTTTGTTGCTCGATGATTGGTTTAGTATGCTCTAGGGCAAAATGCATTAAAGTCCCAAATGCTATCATCTTGACCATAGCCTCAGGGGACAGATTATTGTCTTTATCTAACCAAGTCGAATTATTCATAGCAGAAACTAAGGCATACAGATACTGATCGAGACGGCTAGTAAATGCATTAAACGATTCACCAGGCTGCATGGTGGCATTGGCAATTTTCTTCACTAACCTATATGGGTCAAGGTCTCCTTTGTTAACAAAGTGACGGCGAAAGAAATCCTTAAATTCAGACCAAGACTGGAGGCTAACAATGGCTCTCTCATCGACAACAAAACGTGCATCACCTTTGGTTGTGTCCACAGCTGACCGTGCAATTACCAAGTATTCGGCATCAGTAGGCTTAGAAAAACGTGCAACAGTTTTTGCTTCAACCTTACTAAACCATGACTCTAATAAGTGGGATTCACCAGCAAAAAGAGGAATAGCATTTCCTGAGCTGATCTCTGGCCATTGGATGAGCAACTGCTCCTCCTGAGTCTGAGGGGGTTTCAACAGTGGTAGGCATTGTCACAGCCGTGGAAGTAATGTGTGAACGAAGCTTAAAATTAAGTGCACCAGGCATCAGAAATAGTATACACAAAAGTAAACACTCAAAAAATATCAACTTGGCTAAAGTAAGAAAATGGCAGAAATAAAATTATTAAATTGGGCTAGGCAACAATAATTAAGAACAAGCAAAATTGTGAATTAATTTTAGCAATCTTTCATTAAAATGGCTGGAATTAGAAGCATGTAAATTAATTAAAACCAGGCTAAGCACAGCAATTTAGAATAAAAACTGGAAAATGCAATTGCAAAATTTCATTAAAATGGTTCAACACAACAAGTGGCAATGCATGAAAATGGGTTTAGCAAAAACAAATTGGACACAGGCACATGGTAACATGCTATGGTAAAAGTTTAAAATAAAATGCTTAAAGGATAAATTTCAAAGTTAGGTCTGGAGAAATATAAAAAAATTCTATGTTCTAATGTCTATGGAAATCTCAAAAACAAATTTCTATTATGCAAAATAAACTGCTAGGAACAATTATTTCTTACTTCTCTCACCTTTGAATTCACTAATGACACTAGTAACAATTAATGAATAATGGAATCAATGCAGGAACTATTGAAATGACTCAGAGAAACTGTGGAAATGGAGTACTGAACCAGCTCCAATATTTAACAAGTCACTGAATGGTTAATTCACAGGATATTATGGATATTATTATGTAAGTCACTTTTTAGAACTTGGCACATTGTTCTCAACTAACAATTACTTATCACAGGGTTGCAATTCATGAGAATTACCAGTAGCCAAAATTGGAGGAACGTCGTGAAGATCTGAAGAGGCACATGTGAGGTGTGTTTACATCTGGTGGGACAGGCAACGCTCCCGGCGGCCGTGGCGCGAAGCTCGGGAGACCCCACACTAGGAATGATGTTGGAAACATGAAGATAAACTCTGACGACGACGTTATTGCGACAATGGCAGTGGGGGAAACGCAATTTGCCAGGCAGAAGTTCACACAAAATGATGTAGCAGGGGGCTGGTGGTGATGGTGAGAGGTGGCGAGGTGTCGATGTGGCAACATGGCGAGGCGTCGATGTGGCAACGTGGCGAGGCGTGTGAGCTGGTGGCGACACTTAAGTCAAACAATTGCAGTCCACCAAATATTCTCAAGGAACAATACAACACATACGATGATCAGTTGATACTTGCGACGATGACTGACGACGATTGCAGTGGCTTGAACACTCACGACGCTTTGATACTGTCATCTTGGTTGGCGGTGGTGGTGGCGGTGGTTCCCACATGGCGCGAGATTCAAAAATGGCTGGCGCGGAAAGCTTCCCTTCTCCTCACTGATGCATTAGCGTTCTCACAGGAAAATATTGACCCTTACTTCTGAGACGTTGGCCTGGAGTAGTGGTTGATGGCAAGACCCCGGTCTGGCCCAATATTTGGTGCGTGGGTGGCAGGATGGCGGCTTATGGCAGTGGCGGCTTATGGCAGTGGCGGTGGCGGCTGGACAGAAGGCGATGCTGGGTACTTGAATTTCCGTTTCCAGAAAAAATATCTGGATCCCACTGCTGCTACCAGTATTCGTTGCCTTGTTCAGATTGAATGTAGACACAGTAGACTCTTCTGTATATTTATTGACTAAGGCAACAAGGTGTATATCTGGCCAGCCGAGGTCCACCTAGTCTGGGTCTATCGAGAGAACTGAGCCTGCTACAAGCATGGCTGACGCTCCTCTGTCTGGCATGACGTCACAGGCCTACTCGCCTGTGATTGGTTATGTTCCAACTGTCGTGGAATTTGAGTATAACAGGTTAGGTAGCCGAAAAAGTTAGGTTAGGTAGGTTAGGTAGTCGAAAAACAATTAATTCATGAAAACGTGGCTTATTAGGCAAATCAGGCCTTGCATAGTAGGCTGAGAAGTGCGTTCTGGCTACTAGGAACGACATATATATACATACATATATATATATATATATATATATATATATATATATATATATATATATATATATATATATATTTATACACATATATATATATATATATATATATATATATATATATATATATATATATATATATATATATATATATATATATATATATATATATAAAGGGAAGCAATCCTCACCGCAGTCCAGGAACATTGCCCAAGCATTCTCCCGTTTGTGTCAGCAGGCTACAGCAAAGACTCAACCCTCCTGTTTGGCAAACATGAAGTCACCTCAGCAGAGGGAATTCAACAGGGTGACCCACTTGCACCCTTCCTCTTTTGCATAGCGGTTCGAGAAATTACAACCAGACTGTCCAGTGAGCTCAACATCTGGTTCCTGGATGATGGCACTCTGGCAGGCACACAAGACTCCCTTCTGGAAGGCCTGCAGCTGGTGAAAACACGGGGGGAGACCATGGGTCTCGTTCTTAACCCCTCCAAGTGCGAAATTATTGCATCCGGTTAGGTAATTATTAGAGCAGTGAAATCAGTTTTACCAGAAGCCTCTGTCATTAAACTCACCGATAGCACACTACTTGGAGCACCCTTGGGAAACAATGCCATTGCTGTGGTCCTTGACGAAAAGTTTAGAGACTTAAAGAGGATGGAAGCGAGAATAGAGGACTTGGACTCCCATGATGCCCTCTACCTTCTCAAAAAAGTGCCTTACCTTGCCCAGGCTAACATACTTCTTAAGGTGTGCACCCACTTTTGGCAACCCACTTCTAAATCAATATGATAAGCTCCTCAGGTCAATATTCAGAAAGGCGCTCAACCAAGATTTAGATGACAGTCAGTGGGACCAAGCAACACTACCAGTGAGATTCGGGGGGATAGGCATACGAAAGGCAACTGAGGTAGCACTTCCAGCATTCTTATCTTCATGTACAGCAGCCAACGAATTGGTAGGGCAGATCCTACCAGAGCATATGAGAGAGACAGCGGGAACTCATGATCAAATGTTCATCGAAGCAGCCAGACAATGGGACACCATTGCACACCCTCAACCCCGACCACAAGTCCCAAAAGACCACAAGCAGGCCCACTGGGATAGCCCCATAATGGAAAAGACTGTCACAGCAGTGATTGACAATGCTGATGCTGAAAACAAAGCCCGCCTAATAGCGGTAACAGCACCCCACGCTGGGGATATTTTATTTGCTGTGCCCAATGCAGCCCTGGGAACTCGTCTCAGTCATGACGCTTTCCGCATTGGAGTTGCCCTTTGCCTTGCCACCCCCATCCTCACCAAACATAGGTGCATCTGCAGAACTGCGATGGCAGACCAATATGGTCGTCATGGTCTGGTATGTCGTAAATCACAGGGTAAGATTGCAAGACATGAAGAAGTCAACGACATCATCAAAAGGAGCCTTGCCACAACCCGCTGCCCGGCACAAAGAGAACCACACTTATCCAGACCTCCAGATGGGGGTCACCTTGCTTCCTTGGAAGGATGGTAAGCATGTGGTGTGGGACTACACGTGCGCTGCCACACTGGCCAACTGTGAACAAGCCTGAATGGTCGCATTTGTGTTCCTCACGTGTGCCCCAAAGAATGAGGTGATTTGGTAAAATGCTATGCCCAAGATAACCATCCGAGTGCCGGCGGGGGTGGTTCAAATAGCTTCGGCTATCACCTCATTATGTCCGGTCGTGATGGTCAAGTGGCTTAAGGCGTCTTGTACATACCAGTTGCATTGCTCCTGGGAGTATGGGTTCGAGTCACTTCTGGGGTGTGAGTTCTCATTAGCATATAGTCCTGGGGACCAATCAGGCTTGTTCGCATTTGTGTTCCTCACGTGTGCCCCAAAGAATGAGGTGATTTGGTAAAATGCTATGCCCAAGGCAACCATCCGAGTGCCGGCGGTGGGTGGTTCAAATAGCTTCGGCTATCACCTCATTATGTCCGGTCGTGATGGTCAAGTGGTTTAAGGCGTCTTGTACATACCAGTTGCGTTGCTCCTGGGAGTATGGGTTCGAGTCACTTCTGGGGTGTGAGTTTTCATTCGCATATAGTCCTGGGGACCATTCAGGCTTGTTCGCATTTGTGTTCCTCACGTGTGCCCCAAAGAATGAGGTGATTTGGTAAAATGCTATGCCCAAGATAACCATCCGAGTGCCGGCGGTGGGGTGGTTCAAATAGCTTCGGCTATCACCTCATTATGTCCGGTCGTGATGGTCAAGTGGTTTAAGGCGTCTTGTACATACCAGTTGCGTTGCTCCTGGGAGTATGGGTTCGAGTCACTTCTGGGGTGTGAGTTTTCATTCGCATATAGTCCTGGGGACCATTCAGGCTTGTTCGCATTTGTGTTCCTCACGTGTGCCCCAAAGAATGAGGTGATTTGGTAAAATGCTATGCCCAAGATAACCATCCGAGTGCCGGCGGTGGGGTGGTTCAAATAGCTTCGGCTATCACCTCATTATGTCCGGTCGTGATGGTCAAGTGGTTTAAGGCGTCTTGTACATACCAGTTGCGTTGCTCCTGGGAGTATGGGTTCGAGTCACTTCTGGGGTGTGAGTTTTCATTCGCATATAGTCCTGGGGACCATTCAGGCTTGTTCGCATTTGTGTTCCTCACGTGTGCCCCAAAGAATGAGGTGATTTGGTAAAATGCTATGCCCAAGATAACCATCCGAGTGCCGGCGGTGGGGTGGTTCAAATAGCTTCGGCTATCACCTCATTATGTCCGGTCGTGATGGTCAAGTGGTTTAAGGCGTCTTGTACATACCAGTTGCGTTGCTCCTGGGAGTATGGGTTCGAGTCACTTCTGGGGTGTGAGTTTTCATTCGCATATAGTCCTGGGGACCATTCAGGCTTGTTCGCATTTGTGTTCCTCACGTGTGCCCCAAAGAATGAGGTGATTTGGTAAAATGCTATGCCCAAGATAACCATCCGAGTGCCGGCGGTGGGGTGGTTCAAATAGCTTCGGCTATCACCTCATTATGTCCGGTCGTGATGGTCAAGTGGTTTAAGGCGTCTTGTACATACCAGTTGCGTTGCTCCTGGGAGTATGGGTTCGAGTCACTTCTGGGGTGTGAGTTTTCATTCGCATATAGTCCTGGGGACCATTCAGGCTTGTTCGCATTTGTGTTCCTCACGTGTGCCCCAAAGAATGAGGTGATTTGGTAAAATGCTATGCCCAAGATAACCATCCGAGTGCCGGCGGTGGGGTGGTTCAAATAGCTTCGGCTATCACCTCATTATGTCCGGTCGTGATGGTCAAGTGGTTTAAGGCGTCTTGTACATACCAGTTGCGTTGCTCCTGGGAGTATGGGTTCGAGTCACTTCTGGGGTGTGAGTTTTCATTCGCATATAGTCCTGGGGACCATTCAGGCTTGTTCGCATTTGTGTTCCTCACGTGTGCCCCAAAGAATGAGGTGATTTGGTAAAATGCTATGCCCAAGATAACCATCCGAGTGCCGGCGGTGGGGTGGTTCAAATAGCTTCGGCTATCACCTCATTATGTCCGGTCGTGATGGTCAAGTGGTTTAAGGCGTCTTGTACATACCAGTTGCGTTGCTCCTGGGAGTATGGGTTCGAGTCACTTCTGGGGTGTGAGTTTTCATTCGCATATAGTCCTGGGGACCATTCAGGCTTGTTCGCATTTGTGTTCCTCACGTGTGCCCCAAAGAATGAGGTGATTTGGTAAAATGCTATGCCCAAGATAACCATCCGAGTGCCGGCGGTGGGGTGGTTCAAATAGCTTCGGCTATCACCTCATTATGTCCGGTCGTGATGGTCAAGTGGTTTAAGGCGTCTTGTACATACCAGTTGCGTTGCTCCTGGGAGTATGGGTTCGAGTCACTTCTGGGGTGTGAGTTTTCATTCGCATATAGTCCTGGGGACCATTCAGGCTTGTTCGCATTTGTGTTCCTCACGTGTGCCCCAAAGAATGAGGTGATTTGGTAAAATGCTATGCCCAAGATAACCATCCGAGTGCCGGCGGTGGGGTGGTTCAAATAGCTTCGGCTATCACCTCATTATGTCCGGTCGTGATGGTCAAGTGGTTTAAGGCGTCTTGTACATACCAGTTGCGTTGCTCCTGGGAGTATGGGTTCGAGTCACTTCTGGGGTGTGAGTTTTCATTCGCATATAGTCCTGGGGACCATTCAGGCTTGTTCGCATTTGTGTTCCTCACGTGTGCCCCAAAGAATGAGGTGATTTGGTAAAATGCTATGCCCAAGGTAACCATCCGAGTGCCGGCGGTGGGGTGGTTCAAATAGCTTCGGCTATCACCTCATTATGTCCTGTCGTGATGGTCAAGTGGTTTAAGGTTCAAGTGTACACTTGATGGTTCAAGTGTACATACCAGATGCGTTGCTCCTGGGAGTATGGGTTCGAGTCACTTCTGGGGTGTGAGTTTTCATTCGCATATAGTCCTGGGGACCATTCAGGCTTGTTCGCATATATATATATATAATATATATATATATATATATATATATATATATATATATATATATATATATATATATATATATATATATATATATATATATATATATATATATATATATATATATATATATATATATATATATATATATATATATATATATATATATATATATATATATATATATATATATATATATATATATATATATGCGAACAAGCCTGAAACATTCATATATATATATATGTTTATTTTGGCAGCAGTCTTCCGTGTAAACGTATATTGTTGAATATAACCAAAAAGGTAAAATTAATGATTCAAACACGAATCTTCTCAATTTTTCATATGTTTTTCTTCACTGTCGAGGGAAGTTGAAATTAACTCTCCAAAGTTAATTTTCACACTATATTTATGGTCTGATGCCTAGGAAAGCATTTTGCAAGGCACTCCTCCCATTTTCAAAGACAAACTTTCCATACTCAGCCAATGCTTATACTCGCTTGGGGTGAGGTGATACAGGACATGATTGATATGAAGAAGTGGATCAATGGCACAATGGGTATAATAGGCCATTGTGTGTTCTATCTTCTTGTTTCTATTATGGTTCGGGGTCTCGAAGTGGGTAGAATGCTATAATGTGTTAATTAGCTGTTGAGTGCTGGTTTTGACTTCTTGGCGAGTAGGGTCTCGCTGGTGTTGAGTCTCTTGTTTTCGTTATACCTGTCGATAATTTCTATGCTGCTTCTTAAGATTTCTCTGGTGATTGTCTGAATGTGTGAGGATTATATGGATTATATGCTGGATTATATGCTCCTTGATGGATCCCCGTTGCTTGTGCATTGCTAACGTCTCTCTCTAGGCCATTGTCCCATCACTAGCAAATGCTACACGGTTCTGTTTCAAATATAAGTTATCAAACCCGTAATAATTGAGACAGCTCAATAGATGCCTAGTAATAGTTGCTGCTTTCTGATCAGGTAGTTCAATTGGATCTAAGAACATGAAATGGGGATAACCTTCATTACCACTTTCATATTTCAAGTAAACTCTCAAGGTTATTTTTAATGCTGAGGCTTGTTGATTCATCAATGAGAAAATAAATTTTTGCCATTTTTCTGCTTGATATGCTGGTAAATCCCCAAATCCTTATCCTGTCCCCTTCCAAGTGCTACATAGCTTAATGGCTTTGGGCTTTCTCCTCATTGTTTATTTATTCATTCCCTTTCTCCTCCTCCTCTCTCCCCCTTTTCCCCATTCCATCATCCATTTGCAGAGGTGCTGGAGCGTGCCCCGGCGAGTTCCGGCAGCACTGCACCACTGGATTCCCCTAATTACTAAAGTTTACCACTAGCCATTTTGGAACCGGTTCTTGAACACTGATGCTTGAATTCCTTGCAAAACATATTCCTCCTGCCGCCGCTTGTATATCACTACTGATGGTAATTTGATGCTCATTTTGCAGCTTGAGTACTTTATGTGTTAGTCTGACATTTTGCACTGGTATCACGATCTTAACACCTGGAAACACAAACTCTTTTAGGAGCTCTAAACCCCCACCTCCCGCCATATCCATATGACATCATTGTGTATATATTACCAGTGAGTCTAAATATGTTGAAACCTTTATTGCGTTACTTGCTATAAGCAAGTCATGAAAATCTGTTTACGTTGATAAATCGCCAAAAAAACTGGGGAATAAATCATAAATCAGAATTTCACAAGAATCCAGATCAGATGCATAAAAAGTTTGGAGAGTCTATTGTCTACACGAAGAACTTCATCCAGCATATCTTATTGACTGCCATATGTAATGCTCTAAATCAAGATTTGTATCAAAGCAAGAGTCACCTATTAATTTTTTTTCCAGGTACCTGGTTTCCAGTTTTTTTACAGCTTTGAAGATAACGCTGACACCTAAGAGTTAACTCACTTAAGACACTCCAGTGTTACTGATAAACAGATAGTGAAGCTTACCAGCCACATTATGTACGCCATAGGACATGGTGAGTATATAATGATTCTGTGATAATACTTTATTTATAAAAAAATTCTACATAGGGTTTGATCACAATGTTAACAAACTGAATCAGTTTGTATTAAGCCGCAAATCACATGCAATATTTCTGGCAAACCTTATGATTAATCTTTGCGTACTCTAGTGTACATTGATTATATTTAATTGTCTTATCTAATAGACGTTAGTTAATATCTATAGATGTAAATGAAGTTAGGAAGTGAAGCTAATGATATATTGTGTTCCACATTGATACTTAATAATGATTTAAGTAAATAACAAATAGCAAACAAAGGAAGAAATAAGACAAGATTTAGCTGTAATTATTTGTGAGAGTTCTTGTGGAGACAGCATTTTTTGGTTATAGTGTAACTTGTTCCAACAGGTTGTTACTTATATCACCTGCAGCCCATGTATCCACTATAACCCGGCTGATCCGGCACTTCCTTCAGGAATCTGGCCAATTGCCTCTTGAAGCCATTCATTTTTGTTTGCGGAACAACTAATAGTAATGGATAGAAGGAGGATGAAGATCTGTTGGTATATTATGTCCACATATTCATGGTAAAAAAATTCATTATGTCTCTGGGAAAAATACAATAACTGCAGGATGAAAATTTATATTTGTATGGGGTTGTTAGATCTAGTTAGCTTCTTGGGCCCCATATTCCTAGTTATTTGTATTTAATGTTATAAAAATAGTTTTCTTGATTTATTTTTGTTATATTTGTTCCTGAAATTTTGGAAACACGTAGCTTCCTTTTTTCAGTGCATTTTGATCTTTTCTCTGATCCACTTTCATTTCTAACTTCCATCCGTGCCCTCCTGTTGTATTTACCCATAATTTGAAAATACAATTCTTGTCCACTATGTCTGTTCCCTTCAAAGATGTGCGTGTAATGGTCATATCTCCTCTTCTTCATTGCCATTTTTATTTTTGCATATCTCCTATATGCTGCTGATGCTAATGTGCACTTTCAGTGTTAGTGTTGTCTACTTGAAAGTCTCTTGTTTTAATACCTGAAGTTGCCTGCCTCTTATGGTGGAACTTCATTTTACTTTTTCAACAGTCATCACTACTTTCAATTGGGATTTTCTTCCATATTATATTAACTAGTCTGGGTGCAAAAAGTATGCAAATTTTTATAAACAAACATTATGTAGGCGATGAGTCACAATAACGTGGCTAAAGTATGTTGACCAGACTACACACTAGAAGGTGAAGGGACGACGACGTTTCGGTCCGTCCTGGACCATTCTCAAGTCGATTGTGATGAGGAAGTAGAGAGACAGGCAATAAATAGGCAAGAGAGAGCTGAGGAGCAAAGTAAGGTGTAGTAGAGGGGATAGTAATAATAATAAGAGCTGCAGAAGGCCTATTGGCCCATACGAGGCAGCTCCTATTATAACCACCGAATGAGAAGGAGATAGGAATAAGAAGAGGATAGCAAGGGAGCGTAGGAGAAGAGAGGAAGAAAAGGAAAGAGAAAGAAAGAAAATAGAAGGGGTAGGGGTATGGGCCAATAGGCCTTTTGCAGCTCTTATTATTATTACTATCCCCTCTACTACACCTTACTTTGCTCCTCAGCTCTCTCTTGCCTATTTATTGCCTGTCTCTCTACTTTCTCATCACAATCGACTTGAGAATGGTCCAGGACGGACCGAAACGTCGTCGTCCCTTCACCTTCTAGTGTGTGGTTTGGTCAACAAACATTATGTGTTATTATTAAAATAGTGTTAATGATAATGACTAATGATGATGCTGTTCATCTACGCAGGAGAACATACATAAAAACATTGCAGGAACAATGGAGGATTCATAAGTAATATAAGTACATTGCCTAATCTACTGATACCCAGAGTGTTTCGAGCTTAATATTAAAATTAAGATAACAATTCACAGCATAAGCTTATTATGATATTCATAAAACTATGAAAGACAATAACAGGAACTCATGAAGAGAATTAGAATTAGAAAATGTTTGACAATTATTACATGATGTCCGGAAACTGAATTTTTAAATAAGACTACGAGTTTAAACAGACGACAAACAACTTTTATAATAATTTATGTGATGAACATTGTTTCTTTATACAGGATATCTATCTACATACCTTGTTGTGATTCCGAGAATAGACATTCCCGGGACCCAGTCTGACCACACTTCCTAGTTGGTGGTCAGGTCAGCCAGGCTGTTGGATGTGGCTGCTGCTCACCGCCTGATGCGGTGAATCACAGCCTGGTTGATATCAGGTCAGGTATCCTTTGGAGGTGTGAATCGAAATCTTTTTTGAACACTGTAAGAGGCTGGTCAGTTATACACCTTATGCGTATCAGGTGAGTGTTGAACTCTTTGATGCGTTATAGTTCTTTCTCAGAGTACATATTGCACATCTGATTTTCAACAGGGGGTATCCTGCACATCCTGCCATGCCTCTTGGTTTCATATGATGTTACTTCTGTCATTTTCACTCATCAATAACTGTATTAATAAATATAATGAATATAATGTAAATAAATAAATTAGTAAATATTAACAAATTTAATTAATGTATACTTTTAGTATTTTAATTTGTATTGTGATGATGGGTTTGAGGTAGTTTGCAGTAGTTACACTCATGCACAGTTACCAGGAGGTAAATTGGAGGGTAGGTTATTGTGTAGCACAGTGTGAGGACAAGAGATAAATATCTTATATATGTACATGCCTAGAAACTTAACCTTACTTTTTCTTACTTTTGCTATCAATGAAAACATTGTTTATGTAGAGGTCTGTCAGAGTACATATTTTGTTTCCAATTTTATATTTTTATTCAAGTTGATAGTTTATGATTCTGAATTGTTTATATGCTCTTTTATATCCTTCCATAAAAAGGTCCAAATCAATTTTCTTTATTATTTAAGAACAAGACTTTGAAAGTGTAATTAGTACAAAACAATATGTGGAATGAATGTTTAGCATGTTTAGGAACTTGAATAGAGGGTTGTATTCTTTCTGAAAGAATTTATTACAGTTCTGTCAACCAATTTGACTCCTTATATGTACTTAAAACTAAGTAGATAGTTTATTAATATTGCACCTGGCTTAGCCAAATATATTTGGGGGGTTTGTTCCTGAGCCCATTATGTGCCTCTAACGTTTTCTACTACCACCCACAGGATGGATATGGGGTGCTAAATAAATGTATTTTTGTCCACATAATGTTCCTATAAATTACCTTTGAAGTGTGACTAGGGTGTGACTAATCAAGAGTAGGCAAGGTGGCGAAGAATATATAAGAAAGATTACACAGTATACCAACATTGAAACAAATGAGTGAAGCGGGTGAAGAGAATAAATGAAGGAATATGCCTATGACATGTGAAATAATCAGGAAGAGCATTGTCAAATTAAATCTAAAACCCAGGGTGTGGATGGAATACAATATAAAATCTTAATGTAGTTGTCAGAAAAATTGTGTCTACCACTGAAACTTATTTTCAGAAAATATCTGGACCAAATATATATACTACAAGTTTCAAGCAGAAAATGCATATATAGTTAACATGAATGACTCCTTCTTGATGAAACTCACCAGCAAAAATGTTTGTGTAAAATAAAATCGATCCTCCGGTTTGTGTAGTAGAGACAAATTTAGTTATATCCAGTTAATGTAAAGCTACGAGTGGTCGAGACCGTTCTTACCGCGACGGTGTTTACTTACGAAGATTTTCATACTTAAATGCCAATCTGAATACTGACGTAGCCACTACGAAGATGCTAAGTAGAAAAACGTTCTTAAGTTCGTGTGTAACTACTTCGTGAATCTGGCCCCTGTATCGTTGCCAAGAGTAGTAATCAAAAATTGGGATAAATAATTAAAACCAAATGAGTAGAACCCATAGAAAGAGGTGATATAATAACAGTATGGTATTCGAGTATGAAGATCCTATTTAACATATCTACTTAGTTTCTTTGGTAGAGCCACTGAGATCTTACAGGAAAGAGATGGTTGTGTTGGCTGCATTTATCTGGATCTGAAAAAGGCTTTCGACAGAGTCCCACATAAGAGGTTGTTCTGGGAACTGGAGCATGCCGGAAAGAGACATGGAGGAACAATTTCCTGACAAAAACAAGGACAGTAATCAGAGGCAATGTATCAGGCTGGAGAAGTGTTATCAGTTGTGTTATAATTCTCCTGGGAGAGAAACGAACGTGTAATCCACATGATGTTTATTTACAGGAGACCGTGACGTCACCGGGTTATCGGTTTTACTATGTACAATGTTTACTATGTAGAGACATGCTATGTCCAATGCTTATAAAACAAAAGAGCTGCTCTGAACATTTGGCACCTAACCTGGGAAGAATTTAATCCTACAAAATACCTTAATCCTAACAAGTAGAGTACAACAGGGTTGATTGCCAACGCTAGAAATATTCATTGTCTACATAAACGATCTACCAGATGGAATACAAATTACTTGAACATTTTCGCTGGTGATGCTAAGCTTCCAGGGCAGATAAGAAACTTGGACGATTGTCATGCCCTTAAAGAAGACCTGGACAAAATAAGGGTATTGAACAACTCTTGGCAGATGGAACGTTTTGTGAATAAATGCCATGTTATGGAATGTAGAAAAGGAGAAAATAGGCCACAGAGAAGGAACAAATTAAATGAAAATGCTTGAAAGAATTCTGAAGAAGATCTATGGAATATTCTGGATAACAAGACAGTCACCTGAGTGGGCTAATGATGCAAGTCCAGGGTCAACTCACTTGTAACTTGCATGATTTTGTCTCTGGGAGACGTACACAATCTTGCTTTCCCGAGTACTTCTTCAGACAGGAACCAAACACTCACGTAGCATTTCTTGATCTTCAAGCTGCTTAGTTGTGTTACACAACTAATAGAGAACTCATCTTAGAACAACTAGCTTTTTCGGAGAGAGGGGAGATTTGTTGAAATAGATTATGGGATATTTAAATTCCAGAACTGCCAGCATATCAGTTATGTTGGACAACACCTATGTGATATGGTATTCATTTAAATGAGACTATTAATAGTGTTGTTTACAATGGATGGTACACCATTACTAGTATCTATTTTGCATGTTAGATTTTTAAGTATTTGAAGAGCTGACTTTGAATCCCAGAAAATTACTCCTCCACTGTTCCTCAGTGCGTTAGTGACAAGTTGTAGTGCAGCTAATTCTGTATGTACTCTTATGAACCACAGTTAGCCTAGTGAGGTGGATCTATCTTGTGAGTCAGTGCATCCACCTGACCGGAGGTAGGAGTCAAGAGAGGATGTAAATTAAGCAAACGTCGGTGAAGTATGACTGATGACAGGCAAGCAGAGGACGAACATCTCATAGAAGTGAGTTGAGATAGGATGTCGACATTATGCTACGAGACGTGACGCAGACTCGTAAAGGAGCACTTGAGTTGCGAAATTCGACGAGGATAGACTTACGTCAGTGGCCTCCTGGGAAGAGAAGATTATAGTTTTCGGTTAAGTGTTTGAATGAAGGCTATTTACACAAAGTGTAAGGAAACTGCAGACGTCGTGAACGACGCCCGCAAGACAGCTGTGATCAACAATAAACTGAGCAGGCTCCAGATGGACATAGTCGCCCTGCAACCGCCAGCTTACGGGAGAAGGACTTTACCTTCTTTTGGCAGGGCAAACCACCAGAAGAGGTAAGAGAGCATGGAGTTGGCTTTGTCATCAGGAACAGGTTGTTAGGGTCCGCCACGGAGGGGCTGCAAGGATCATGAAACTTCAGGGGGCAATAGGTGTGTTACCGAAAAGTTGTTCAAGTGTCAATCAATATTTTTTGA
>WNGS01169458.1:22453-48386 GCA_020271785.1 Procambarus virginalis
ATATACTTGACACCATACCCTCTCTCTCTCTCTCACAAGAGAAATATACTTGACACCATACCATCTCACTCACAATAACAGGTACTTGACACTATACCTTCTAACACAGGAAGCTATGCACCTATCACCACATATACTAATACATAGCTGGCAAATGACACAATACCCTCTCACTTGTAATAGGACGCACTTGAAACCATATCCTCTCACTCACTATAGCTGATAGTAGTGTACTTGGTATAACTATACCTGTACCAGTCCAAACACTGGTGTGCTTGTGGTATAAGTACATCTGTACCAATCTTAACACTAGGGTGCTTGTGTATAACTACAACTGTACAGTCTCAACACTAGTGTGCTTGTGTATAACTATACCTGTACAAGTCTTAATACTCGAGTGCTTGTGTATAACTATTCCTGTTCCAGGTTCTAACTTCTGTGTGGTTATTCAATAGTATATATATACTTTATCTTATCACTAGAGTGCTTGTAATTTGATTTATAATAAGGTTTACTTTGAGTAATTTTTCAATGTAGCTTGAGTAGCATGATTAACATTTGTATAACTTAAAAATATTTATTATTTGTATTGTCTTGACATTAGCATGATTAGGTTGTTCCCTTGTGATTACTAAGCTGCAACGTAACGTGTACTTGTGAGTAACTAATCTGTTTTAACATTACCGTGAATAAATTCCCATGATCTTGTAGCATAATATGTACTGTTGTTAGTATTGTAATTATTAAAAGAAAGAGAAATGTATGGTCTGTCCTTATTTGAATAGTAATAACTCGTTGACGAGCAACGTAAATATTGTCGATCATCTCTAGTTGGGCTGTGTGGTCATGGTTAGTTGGCCTCAGTCAGCCCTGATTGTTGGGCTGTGTGGTCATGGTTAGTTGGCCTCAGTCAGCACTGGTTGATCAGTTGTGTGTTCATATATAGTTGGTATCAGCTATCCCTCAGTTAATGAGTTATGTGGTCCATGGCCCACTTGACATCAGTTAGCTCAGTAATCTGCTGGTGATTATAGAGCTGAGGACGATATGTGTTTATCACTGATATTTAACAATGTGTTTAACATGTTATTCAATATACTTTTGTTTTTATTTTTCAAAGGATCTGATTTCTTTATATTATTTATATAAGTCAAAAAGATTAGTAATATAAGCCAATATATTTTGTTCATGTATGTTTCCCGACCCAATTTAAAATTTTAATATTGATCATGTTTTAATTAAATTTTTATAATGACACATTTAATTCAAGAAATTCAAATATAATTCCTGTTGCATTTATGAAATTGCACATGCCTGTATTGCACATGCCTGCATTTTGAAATATGTTTTCTATTGTCAGAGTTAATTTTTTTTTTGCACTGAATCTAAATTACATCGCTGCGCTGAAATAAAATATTGGAAAGGTCAATCAGCTTAGATTTTTCACGCATTCTGATAAAACCTTGTCTTTAGGTTAAAATTCTCGGGATTGAAACCTTGTGTTTAATAACAATGAAAATCAACAGCAATACACATCATTGTGTAAGAAAGGTTGTCTTCAAAGATTTTGGTTTGTGATTTGTAGTGGTAAGGTTAGCGGGCTAACATGTTAATGTGCCGTCGTCTCTGGTACCTTCCTTACATAGTAAGAATATCTTGGTGAAACCTGACCCCTTGTTCCTCACTCTAGTCAACAACAGTTCTCAGGGAAATAATTCAAATGCGATCTGAGAAAATACAATAATTCTGACATCAATGCTCCCAGACTTGATACTCTTTAACAGTTCTTCAAAACCCATGCTTCCAGACTTAATACTCTTCATCAGTTCTTCAACAAAGTGCACGAATTCTGAAATTCGGCGGTTCCAGGAAATTTATTCACTTCTGATTTGAAGGCTTGCCTTGCATTCCTCTCCGTCTCACTCATTACTCTTTCCTACCGCTCATCCTTTCTCAGAACCATCATAAATTCCTGCTTACAATTTAACATAACTTTAATATGAACATTTAAGTTCTATGAAAACAAAAGATAGACTTTCTTTATTCATGATCTTGATTTTTTTCATCAATTCAAGTTTGATATAAAGAGGTGGCAGTAAAATTTGAGGAGGACTGACCAGAGGTTGAGCAGCCACATTATGTGAGGCAGGTTGAAGGGCTTCTGGAGATGGCCTCCACTACACTCATAGTGTTTGTCACCTGTTCCACTCTCCCACAAAAACAACCCGAGTATTTGGACTAGCCTCCCTGCATTCATATTATTACAGGCATAAACAAAACTGAACAGGTAGGCTTTTATCTGAATAAATCAGATTACGAGAAAACTTGAGCTGATCATAGGTAACGGAATACAGATTTGAATTCAACTCCTTGAAAATATACAGAATCTGTCTACAAAAACTTGACAGCAATAATGACGCAGGCTTGTGCATTATCAATCATTTATATGTATTATTTAAAAGAGTATTAGCAACATAACATCCTGTCCTCAGTTTAGGCAAGAGATGTTGTCGATCCTCTCATAGGTTAGTTAGATTAATTGAACACAGTTATATTATTCAATAAACCAGGATTAGTCAGAATCATCAACAATCATCAAGTGGTAAGTAGGTTCACCTCAGGTTTTTTAAATGTTTAATATTAATTTCACCAAAGAAATATTTAGGCAAAACTGAATGTAATGTGCAACTTTCCATCATTGTACTGCATAGTAGTGCTGGATACAACGGAACTATAGTAGAATCTGGTAATATTTAGCTTGTTTACTTATCACGTGACTGTTTTATTATATTTAAAGTATACTTATATTTAAGTAGAGTTTTGAACATATGTATCTTGCCAGATGGTCACACTGTTACCAGTCGGAGAGTTATGTGTAACTCTCCAGATGGTGGCACTGTTACCAGTGGTGGAGTTATGTGTAACTCTCCAGATGGTCACACTGTTACCAGTGGTGGAGTTATGTGTAACTCTCCAGGTGGTCACACTGTTACCAGTGGTGGAGTTATGTGTCACATTATATATAATGTTGCTGTGTGAGTTTTTTCTTAATTGTCACATTTATTACCTTAGACTTTAATGAACAAAATTCTTAAAAACTCTTGTTTACTCTTTCGTAAGCTGAAGAGGAAATAAAATAATAGACAAACATTTTGTTCACCAAAGGAATTTGAGGAATTTCCTTAACTAGTTATCACATTTCTAACTAATTTGGGAATTTGCAATATTTGCCTCAACAACTCCATTCATTATAAAAGTATAAAAACATACAAAATTATGATTATAATGTTATTTGTGATTTCGAGATGTTACTTTGGCACGGTTTTCGTTACACATATTTGTGAAATACGTGTCAGAAATAATAAATATTGAATCAACAATTTTTTTTTAATAATCCCTTATTGAAACAAGAAAATAACACTGACCTAATTATTAATTGATAGAATAACTAGAACGTTTAAAATTGCATGATGAATATATATATATATATATATATATATATATATATATATATATATATATATAATATATATATATATATATATATATATTTTATATATATAGATATATATATATATATATATATATTATATATATATATATATATATCTATATATATATATATATATATTATATATATATATATATATATATATATTTATATTATATATATATATATATATATATATATATATATATATATATATATATATATATATATATATATATATATATATTTTAATGTGATGAGAAATGTAGGTGTTAAGGCAGTCTTCTCTATGGCTGGTGTAAGCGCCAATCACATTAGAAAAAAAAGAGAAAAACAAAATGTTGACTGCTTGCCGGGTGTCTTCCTGTGGTAAAGTGAGAGGGAAAAACACGCAAAACAAATCTTTAAATAATGAAACTTTAATTTACTTTCAACAAACACAAACAAAATAAAGATAATCCCTTGGCTATGTACAGTGCTGATCAAAACAAAGGCAAACACAATATAAAATAAAATAATGATTATGTTACTCTACAATAAGCAAGACAAAAATTAGTTAAAGGTGCTAAGAATATTGGCTGGCTGACACATCCACTTGTATACAGGACGTATGCTGAGATAGAAGCATCATCTCTAGAGCACGAGAATATTCTGAGGCCAACTGCTCATGCAAGACTATATATATGCGATGCAGAGGGCGCTGAAGTCGTGTATAGTCGTTGATTCACCAATGGGAGAGCGTTGGCTTGAAGTGGTAGTTGGTGATCAACGAGGGTGGTGCGGCGACAGTGAGGAGGGGGGTGAAGAGTGAGTGTACCTCCCTGTAGAGACGTCTGTTATTCCACTTCTATAATATTCTTGAATGTGGTATCTTGATGTTGCAGACGTCTAGAAGTAACGAGATGTAGGAAAGAGCAGGCTAGATCTCTCTTGAAAGAGATTACTGTCACAATATATATATATATATATATATATATATATATATATATATATATATATATATATATATATATATATATATATATATATATATATGTTGTACCTAGTAGCCAGAACGTCCTACTCGGCCTGCTATGCAAGGCCCGATTTGCCTAATAAGCTAAGTTTTCCTGAATTAATATATTTTCTCTAATTTTTTTCTGATGAAATGATAAAGCTACCCATTTCATTATGTATCAGGTCAGTTTTTTGTTATTGGAGTTAAAATTAACGTAGATATATGACTGAACCTAACCAACCCTACCTAACCTAACCTAACCTAACCTAACCTATCTTTATAGGTTAGGTTAGGCTTATTCGTTGCCTTGTTCAGGTTGAATGTAGACACAGTAGACACTTTTGTATATTTATTGACTAAGGCAACAAGGTGTATATCTGGCCAGCCGAGGTCCACCTAGTCTGGGTCTATCGAGAGAACTGAGCCTGCTACAAGCATGGCTGATGCTCCTCTGTCTGGCATGACGTCAGAGGCCTACTCGCCTGTGATTGGTTATGTTCGAACTGTCATGGAATTTGAATATAACACCGCTCGGACACGCTACCAAGTCGACGTCCCTTGTCAACAAGCACTGGCTAGCTATATAGTTACAATGATACTGAAAAGACCTCGGTGGCATTCAATAATGGCTTACATGAGAAATTTGCATAATAAAACATTGAAAGAAGATCAGGCGTGCGTAATACCTCAGCATATGCACCAAAAAAAAAGATTGATCATAATAGGTGAAAATCATGGTAACAATGCTTTGATTAAACCAGAGTATTAAGAACATGTGTATGTTTACTTATCAAATATGAACAATACAACTCAAGGTATTGCCTAAACAAATTTATTTACATGTGTCAATTGCATGTGCTTGAACCAATACAAAATTAAACAATTATACATTAATGAAACAAAGTTCTGACCTAACAACCACAAATGAATATTAAGATTAGATAATGTGGATTTTTTTTCTTCAATGTACAATATATTTACAAGACCAATGTACAATATATTTAATGTTCAATATATTTACAAGCTATATACAAGACCTGGAACAAGAAGACTAACATCTGCGAGATAGCAGTCAGGATTCACTGGCCTCAATGAGGTTGCTAGAACATTAATGAACTCTTATGACAAGCACTGTAAAAAATACAAATGGTAGTATACTTAACAATGGCATCTAATTCCCATCCCATCACAAGCGGATCATCCCAATCCCATCACAATCGGAGAGCAAATGAAGAACTGCAAATTAATGGTGTAACACTTGAATGGGTTGACCACTATCGGTATCTTGGCGTCACTGTCGGCTCTAACAAGGGGAAGAAAGAGGAGCTCAATCAACTCATAGGAACATGCAAAAGTCGACTCAGGGCACTGAAAGCTATGACCTGGAATGGACATGGAGCCTCTATTGCCGTGCTTAAAATGATGTACACAGCCTATGTGCGCTCCGTCATAGACTATGCCGCACCAGTTCTGTGCACCTACTCCCAAAGAGATATGAAAAGGCTTGAAAGCATTCAAAATGAAGCCATGACAATCATTCTTGGAGTTCCAAGAACTGCCAAAACGTCTAATCTACGAGAGGAGTTGTCCCTTCCCAGTGTTAAAAGCAGAATTCAGGAGCTGAATGCTAAGCTTGCAATTAGGATCGCCAGAGATCCCCATTACAATGATATTGCTAAGAAAAAACTGAGCTCTGTGCTACTTTCAGGGGGAAACAGGAGAAGCAAAAAATGGCATCACAGATCAGTCTGCTACCTCGAAGAGCTTCACCTGCTTGAGCAAGCCCGTGAGCTCCTGCCTGTAGAGAGGTTACCTCCCTGGGAGGATGACTCATGCAAGATCATCATCAATGAAATGGCGATGAAAAAATCCAACATGTTACCACAAGAAATGAGGCACAAGTATCTCGAGGAAATTTATAAAGAAGCCGGAGATGAACTAGATCAAATCTACACTGACGGGTCATCTAATCCTGTCAATGGCAGGGCTGGTGCAGGATACACGGTAATCAAGGATAATACTTTCCAACGCAGAAATGAAGAAAAAGCACGTATTGAGAACTATGCCTCTTCAACGCAAGCAGAGCTAACTGCCATTGTTATGGCGCTAAAGTTTCTTGAACGGAACACTAATGGTGCAGTGATTTGCACCGATTCAAAAGCAGCACTACAAAGCCTAAGTAAAAATCAGGCAGAAAATCTTGCAATAGTCGCTGAAATTAAGAGATCTGTGAGAGTTCTTACCAATCAGGGAAGAGTCATCAAGTTTCTGTGGATCCCCTCCCATGTTGGGATATGTGGGAATGAACGAGCAGATGTGCTGGCTGCTGAAGGCGCTGAAGGAGACCATATTGAATACTTCATACCCAAGACTCTACTACAAATTAGAGGTATTGTCAGGCAACATCACCGTGACAAGGTAACTGAGGAAAGGAGGATAGAAGCACAAACCAGTGAATCTGTACGATGGTACAACATGGTTGCAGCTGGCAATCCCAATCATTATGGCCGAAGAGGAGGAGGACGAGGGAGAGAATCAGTAATAGCGAGAATCCGTCTTGGATACAGATATCCATGGAGATATGGAATGGAAACAACAGTTGAGCAGCGAAGTTGCAGAATCTGTGGTGAGAGTGATGGACACCGCCTTGACCACTACCTGAGAGAATGTGAACACCTGCAGACATCAGAAATATGTGTAGATTAATAAACCCCACATTGTTTGAGTTAGGAAAACACTATCTGTCAAATATTGATACTGTTCTTAAAAGATTTCCCCATTTTGCACCCGCAAGATAACGTAAGCTTTTAAGGGTTGATAGATGTTAATCTTCTTGTTTGAGGAGCTGTTCACTTGAGACAGTTAAGCAAGTCCCAGCTGTGTCTGGGTACAAGTGACAGGATGAACAACCCAGCGGGTTTTCTTCCTATTGGGGAGTGTTGTACATGCTGCTATGGCGGTGTGTCCACTCACAAGATGAGTGGCGCTGCCCAATAAACTCGCCCCTCGGGGCAAAATTTAAAAAATTTAAATTTAAATGGCATCTAATTTATAAAAAAAAAAATAAAATTGAGAAAAACATGATCATACTATATATATGTATAATGGTAATAATAAGACACATGTGGTGGAAATACTGCAAATGAATTTTGCAAAGCAAAAACAGGATAACTGCAGAGTGCACTCAATTATAAATTCTGCGGATATCTACACCTAGCTCATCCAGAGCATTATACAACTCTGGCTCTGACTGAAGGTCAGGAACAGATGAAACTGCATGTGACAAACTATCATCTTGAGAGATAACCTCATTAACATCTAACCAATAGACATGTGGTGAGTGCACGGTTGAAATGAGAGGTCTAGATCTAAGATTATAAGTGCTAGTATGGGGTTGCTGAACATCAAGTGGTCTGTCAACCACAGAAGGTGGTATCCCAATAGGAGGGTCTGTCTGGGTAAGTTCATTGTCATCTTCCTCATCAGTTTCGTCAACAGTCATTTTAGTTAACTTCATATGGTCTAAATGTTCATTTATATATTCTCCTGTAAACAGGTTCCTAAGTCTGTACTTGTTACCTTTAATAAGCTCGATTACCTTATATGGACCCAAAAATTTCTTAGTTAACTTATGCATAGGACCAGACCTGTGTTGGTTAAGTGTCATTACTACAGATCCTATAGTTATTTTACTGGGTTTAGCTCGTGCATTCCTTGCTAGAGTGAACTCGGCTGTAGCTTTGGACAGTTGTTCTCGTATTTTCTTGAATACTAATTGCATCTGTCTAAGCTTCACTTGAACAAAATCATCTATGTTATATAAGGGAGTAGGAGGTACATTAATCAATTCATTAGGGAGGATCTTATCTGTACCATAAAGAATAGCGTGAGGTGTGTCACCTGTAGAAACATTAATTGAAGAATTTATAGCACACTGAATTAAGGGTATAAAATCATCCCAATTGTTGTTATCAAAATTCAACGTGACTCTCAAGGCATCTAACACTTTCCTGTTAGTACGTTTGGCTAATCCATTACTAGCTGGATGATAAGGCATGATACTACATTTTTTAATGTTATATAAATCACACAAGCTAGTTAAAATACTATTACTGAATTCTGGACCATTATCTGAAAGGATTACTTTAGGCATACTATATCTACAAATAATTTGGTCATGGAATGCACTGGCTATAGTTTCTGCTGTTTTGTTCGGGAAAGGAACTAGTTCGCAAAACCGTGAAAAATTATCAACCATTACAAGCAAATGTTTGTTCCCTTTCTCTGTTTCCGCAAATTTTGTCAATAAATCCATCGATACTCGTTCCCAAGGAGCTTTAGTTGCTGGGCACCCCTCAATTGGATTAGGTCCTGAAACATGTCCCTTGTGCTGTAAGCAAATAAACTTCTGTCAACATAATGAGTAATCTCCTTAGCCATTTTTGGCCAAAAATACTTCAATCGACCTTGTTGGAGTGTACGATCCTTTCCTGGATGTGCACTTGCAGGAGCATCATGAATAATTTTTAACACAGTTGGTACGAAGACAGCTGGAACAACTAACTGACAACATTTCCTCGGGGCTGTCCCTAGCTTTACTACTCTACACAGTAAATTGTCTAACATCACTAATTCTTTCAATGGCACTGGCGGTTTATGAATCGGGCGAGTATCTTGCTTAGTCAAAAATTTAATGACGGGTGCCCATATGGGGTCTTGTCTCTGTTCCGTTTCTACTACTGTAGCATCTAATGCTGGGTAATTTAACTGAATCACAGCTACGTGTCAAGAAAATGCATCGGCTACAACATTTTGCTTTCCTGGAATATAACCAAATGTGGGACTGAATTCTTGAATTGTGAGCAAATATCTAGCAAACTTTCCAACTGGATTCTTATTTTTGAACAAAGGAATTAATGGTTGGTGATCTGTAAGAACATGAACTGGGTAATTATAAAGTGTATCCCTGAAATGTTTAAGTGCCCAGACAACTGCCAAGGCTTCTCGTTCTGTTGCCCTATAATTTTTCTCTTCTTTAGATAATGTATGGCTAGCATAAGCTATTGCGTGATCTCTGTGACCTTCTGTTTGAAGTAATGCAGCACCTAGACCTGTGTCACTACACAGGTCTGCATCTGTAACTAACGTAAAATGTTTAGAAAAATCTGGGTACCTTAGGACAGGCGACGAAATCAAGGCTGCCTTGAGTTTTTTGAATGACTGATCCTGGGCCTCTCTCCAAACAAAGGGTTCATCTTTTCTTTGCAACTTATAAAGTGGAGCGGCTACAATAGAGAATCCAGCCATAAATGAACGTTAAATCCTACAAGACATGTGAACTGTCTTACGGCTTCTGCGGTACGAGGCGTTGGGAAATCACGGGCAGCAATAATTTTTTATTCATTCAATGTAATACCTGAAGGTGTAACTGTATGACCTAGGAAATTAATCTTCTCCTTTAAATATGAACATTTTGCAAGCTTTATTTTTAAATTAGCTTCAGCGAGCTTTGCAAGTACTTTCTCAAGGTTCTGGAAATGAGTCTGAACATTTTGCGAAATGATTATGAGGTCATCAAGGTAAACTAGAAGAGTACTTCCTATCAATCTACGAAATAGATTTGTCATGAGCCATGAAAAGGTTATTGGACTACTCCGCAAACCAAATGGCATTCTTTTGAAATGAAAATTACCATTGGGAGTACTAAAGGCTGTCAATTGCTTACTTTCCTCATTAAGGGGGATTTTCCAGAATCCCTGCAACAAATCTAACGTTGAGAACACTTTATTTCGACCAATACTTTGCAACAAATCATTTAGAACTGGAAGAGGGAAACGATCAGGTATCGTTACTCTGTTAAGCTTCCGATAATCGATTACAGGTCTCCAAGTCCCATCTCGCTTTGGTACAAGAATCAATGGAGCGTTCCATGGCGAATTACTCGATTTAATTACATCACTCTGTAACATTTCCTCTATAAGTCTATCGGCTTCTGCTCTCTGAGAATGGGGAAGACGGTAAGCTGGTACATAAATGGGCGTAGTTCCTTGTTCAAGGGGAATTTTATGTGTAATAGGAGGAGTGAGACCTAACTTTTCTCCTGGTAGAGCAACAACGGCTCTATTCCTTTTCAAAATTTCCAAAAGCTGAGCAACAGAGTCAGGAAAATTAGTAGGACTGAGGTGTTTCGCTTGCACCTCTGGCTGAGATCCCTGTTCTCGTGGTGTGAGAGTACAAACAGTATGATCCATGGAGACATCATCCACAACTCGCACCGGTAACGAGTAATGGGCTAAACCTACAACATGGGTACCAGACTGGAGATGAATGTCGGCATTACTAGTGTTTGCAATATACAATGTAACAGTACCATCCTGCACTGTGTGACAGGAGGGTTCAACAAACGTACCATTCATTTTACATGTTTCACTTTCCGCAATCACATCCGACTCAGGCACTCCCTGAACTTTAACTCTTATTCTGGTGAGAGAATGAGAGCGCAGCACAGTGTCAGTAGCCGTGAAACCACTGACTTCAGAGATGAAAGCAGCCAGGCGAGGGCACTAGGATTGGCTAGCTTGAATTGGTTAGCGGATGGCCTGGAGGGTTTCCCGACGACATGGAGTGAACATTCTGAACTCCAGCATTCTGTGACTGAGTATTATAATTTGAAGTTGCATTATAGCTGGGCTGGGAGTTGTAGTTACGAGAGTTCTGATAATGTCTTGGATGCTGTGCGCCTCGCCAAGACTGACCGTGGGAGTTATGAGGTGGAGATGTCCTTTGCCTAGCTCTACAATCAGCAGTGTGGTGGCCAACTTGCTTATGGTACTTACAATATGGTAGCCTAGAATGATTAGATTGACGAGGGGACCGAGAGAATTGTCTAGGAGGTGATGATCTAGGGGCAGACCAACAGTCCCTTGCGAGGTGGTTACTCTTACCACAATGCCAACATGAGGGAGTGGATGGTTGTGGACTATGGCATTTCAGCAACTTATGAGGAGGTGAATTTGACTGGGGGCTACGACCATGGGTACGGTTCTGCGACCGAGAGTTTTGAGAGTTTGTGGGAGGATGCTGAGAGCTTGTTACTACATTTGCAGTGTCAGAGGGTGGCAATAGTTGAGCACTTCGGGGAGCTAGTTTATCGGCGGCACTGTTAGTAGCCTCAAAGACTTCACCAATTTCATGTTTAACTCCAAAATTTTGTTGCTCGATGATTGGTTTAGTATGCTCTAGGGCAAAATGCATTAAAGTCCCAAATGCTATCATCTTGACCATAGCCTCAGGAGACAGATTATTGCCTTTATCTAACCAAGTCGAATTATTCATAGCAGAAACTAAGGCATACAGATACTGATCGAGACGGCTAGTAAATGCATTAAACGATTCACCAGGCTGCATGGTGGCATTGGCAATTTTCTTGACTAACCTATATGGGTCAAGGTCTCCTTTGTTAACAAAGTGACGGCGAAAGAAATCTTTAAATTCAGACCAAGACTGGAGGCTAACAATGGCTCTCTCATCGACAACAAATCGTGCATCACCTTTGGTTGTGTCCACAGCTGACCGTGCAATTACCAAGTATTCGGCATCAGTAGGCTTAGAAAAACGTGCAACAGTTTTCGCTTCAACCTTACTAAACCATGACTCTAATAAGCGGGATTCACCAGCAAAAAGAGGAATAGGCATTTCTTGAGCTGATCTCTGGCCATTGGGATGAGCAACTGCTCCTCCTGAGTCTGAGGGGGTTTCAACAGTGGTAGGCATTGTCACAGCCATGGAAGTAATGTGTGAACGCAGCTTATAATTAAGTGCACCAGGCATCAGAAATAGTATACACAAAAATAAACACTCAAAAAATATCAACTTGGCTAAAGTAAGAAAATGGCAGAAATAAAATATGAAATTGGGCTAGGCAACAATAATTAAGAACAAGCAAAATTGTGAATTAATTTTAGCAATCTTTCATTAAAATGGCTGGAATTAGAAGCATGTAAATTAATTAAAACCAGGCTAAGCACAGCAATTTAGAATAAAAACTGGAAAATGCAATTGCAAAATTTCATTAAAATGGTTCAACACAACAAGTGGCAATGCATGAAAAATGGGTTTAGCAAAAACAAATTGGACACAGGCACATTATGGTAAAAGTTTAAAATAAAATGCTTAAAGGATAAATTTCAAAGTTAGGTCTGGAGAAATATAAAAAAAATTCTATGTTCTAATGTCTATGGAAATCTCAAAAACAAATTTCTATTATGCAAAATAAACTGCTAGGAACAATTATTTCTTACTTCTCTCACCTTTGAATTCACTAATGACACTAGTAACAATTAGTGAATAATGGAATCAATGCAGGAAATATTGAAATGACTCAGAGAAACTGTGGAAATGGAGTACTGAACCAGCTCCAATATTTAACAAGTCACTGAATGGTTAATTCACAGGATATTATGGATATTATTATGTAAGTCACTTTTTAGAACTTGGCACATTGTTCTCAACTAACAATTACTTATCTCAGGGTTGCAATTCATGAGAATTTCCAGTAGCCAAAATTGGAGGAACGTTGTGAAGATCTGAAGAGGCACATGTGAGGTGTGTTTACATCTGGTGGGACAGGCAACGCTCCCGGCGGCCGTGGCGCGAAGCTCGGGAGACCCCACACTAGGAATGATGTTGGAAACATGAAGATAAACTCTGACGACGACGATATTGCGACAATGGCGGTGGGGGAAACGCAATTTGCCAGGCAGAAGTTCACACAAAATGATGTAGCAGGGGGCTGGTGGTGATGGTGAGAGGTGGCGAGGTGTCGATGTGGCAACGTGGCGAGGCGTCGATGTGGCAACGTGGCGAGGCGTGTGAGCTGGTGGCGACACTTAAGTCAAACAATTGCAGTCCACCAAATATTCTCAAGGAACAATACAACACATACGATGATCAGTTGATACTTGCGACGATGACTGACGACGATTGCAGTAGCTTGAACACTCACGAAGCTTTGATACTGTCATCTTGGGTGGCGGTGGTGGTGGAGGTGGTTCCCACATGGCGCGAGATTCAAAAATGGCTGGCGCGGAAAGCTTCCCTTCTCCTCACTGATGCATTAGCGTTCTCACAGGAAAATATTGACCCTTACTTCTGAGACGTTGGCCTGGAGTAGTGGTTGATGGCAAGACCCCGGTCTGGCCCAATATTTGGTGCGTGGGTGGCAGGATGGCGGCTTATGGCAGTGGCGGTGGCGGCTGGACAGAAGGCGATGCTGGGTACTTGAATTTCCGTTTCCAGAAAAAATATCTGGATCCCACTGCTGCTCCCAGTATTCGTTGCCTTGTTCAGATTGAATGTAGACACAGTATTTATTGCCTATTTATTGCCTGTCTCTACTTCCTCATCACAATCAACTTGAGAATGGTCCAGGACGGACCGAAACGTCGTCGTCCCTTCACCTTCTAGTGTGTGGTTTGGTCAACAAACATTATGTGTTATTATTAAATAGTGTTAATGATAATGACTAATGATGATGCTGTTCATCTACGCAGGAGAACATACATAAAAACATTGCAGGAACAATGGAGGATTCATAAGTAATATAAGTACATTGCCTAATCTACTGACACCCAGAGTGTTTCGAGCTTAATATTAAAATTAAGATAACAATTCACAGCATAAGCTTATTATGATATTCATAAAACTATGAAAGACAATAACAGGAACTCATGAAGAGAATTAGAATTAGAAAATGTTTGACAATTATTACATGATGTCCGGAAACTGAATTTTTAAATAAGACTACGAGTTCAAACAGACGACAAACAACTTTTATAATAATTTATGTGATGAACATTGTTTCTTTATACAGGATATCTATCTACATACCTTGTTGTGATTCCGAGAATAGACATTCCCGGGACCCAGTCTGACCACACTTCCTAGTTGGTGGTCAGGTCAGCCAGGCTGTTGGATGTGGCTGCTGCTCACCGCCTGATGCGGTGAATCACAGCCTGGTTGATATCAGGTCAGGTATCCTTTGGAGGTGTGAATCGAAATCTTTTTTGAACACTGTAAGAGGCTGGTCAGTTATACACCTTATGCGTATCAGGTGAGTGTTGAACTCTTTGATGCGTTATAGTTCTTTCTCAGAGTACATATTGCACATCTGATTTTCAACAGGGGGTATCCTGCACATCCTGCCATGCCTCTTGGTTTCATATGATGTTACTTCTGTTATTTTCACTCATCAATAACTGTATTAATAAATATAATGAATATAATGTAAATAAATAAATTAGTAAATATTAACAAATTTAATTAATGTATACTTTTAGTATTTTAATTTGTATTGTGATGATGGGTTTGAGGTAGTTTGCAGTAGTTACACTCATGCACAGTTACCAGGAGGTAAATTGGAGGGTAGGTTATTGTGTAGCACAGTGTGAGGACAAGAGATAAATATCTTATATATGTACATGCCTAGAAACTTAACCTTACTTTTTCTTACTTTTGCTATCAATGAAAACATTGTTTATGTAGAGGTCTGTCAGAGTACATATTTTGTTTCCAATTTTATATTTTTATTCAAGTTGATAGTTTATGATTCTGAATTGTTTATATGCTCTTTTATATCCTTCCATAAAAAGGTCCAAATCAATTTTCTTTATTATTTAAGAACAAGACTTTGAAAGTGTAATTAGTACAAAACAATATGTGGAATGAATGTTTAGCATGTTTAGGAACTTGAATAGAGGGTTGTATTCTTTCTGAAAGAATTTATTACAGTTCTGTCAACCAATTTTGACTCCTTATATGTACTTAAAACTAAGTAGATAGTTTATTAATATTGCACCTTGCTTAGCCAAATAAATTTGGGGTGGGTTTGTTCCTGAGCCCATTATGTGCCTCAAACGTTTTCTACTACCACCCACAGGATGGATATGGGGTGCTAAATAAATGTATTTTTGTCCACATAATGTTCCTATAAATTACATTTGAAGTGTGACTAGGGTGTGACTAATCAAGAGTAGGCAAGGTGGCGAAGAATATATAAGAAAGATTACACAGTATACCAACATTGAAACAAATGAGTGAAGCGGGTGAAGAGAATAAATGAAGGAATATGCCTATGACATGTGAAATAATCAGGAAGAGCATTGTCAAATTAAATCTAAAACCCAAGGTGTGGATGGAATACAATATAAAATCTTAATGTAGTTGTCAGAAAAATTGTATCTACCACTGAAACTTATTTTCAGAAAATATCTGGACCAAATATATATACTACCAGTTTCAAGCAGAAAATGCATATATAGTTAACATGAATGACTCCTTCTTGATGAAACTCACCAGCAAAAATGTTAGTGTAAAATAAAATCGATCCTCCAGTTTGTGTAGTAGAGACAAATTTAGTTATATCCAGTTAATGTAAAGCTACGAGTGGTTGAGACCGTTCTTACCGCGACGGTGTTTACTTACGAAGATTTTCATACTTAAATGCCAATCTGAATACTGACGTAGCCACTACGAAGATGCTAAGTAGAAAAACGTTCTTAAGTTCGTGTGTAACTACTTCGTGAATCTGGCCCCTGTATCGTTGCCAAGAGTAGTAATCAAAAATTGGGATAAATAATTAAAACCAAATGAGTAGAACCCATAGAAAGAGGTGATATAATAACAGTATGGTATTCGAGTATGAAGATCCTATTTAACATATCTACTTAGTTTCTTTGGTAGAGCCACTGAGATCTTACAGGAAAGAGATGGTTGTGTTGGCTGCATTTATCTGGATCTGAAAAAGGCTTTCGACTGAGTCCCACATAAGAGGTTGTTCTGGGAACTGGAGCATGCCGGAAAGAGACATGGAGGAACAATTTCCTGACAAAAACAAGGACAGTAATCAGAGGCAATGTATCAGGCTGGAGAAGTGTTATCAGTTGTGTTATAATTCTCCTGGAAGAGAAACGAACGTGTAATCCACATGATGTTTATTTACAGGAGACCGTGACGTCACCGGGTTATCGGTTTTACTATGTACAATGTTTACTATGTACAGACTTGCTATGTCCAATGCTTATAAAACAAAAGAGCTGCTCTGAACATTTGGCACCTAACCTGGGAAGAGTTTAATCCTACAAAATACCTTAATCCTAACAAGTAGAGTACAACAGGGTTGATTGCCAACGCTAGAAATATTCATTGTCTACATAAACGATCTACCAGATGGAATACAAATTACTTGAACATTTTCGCTGGTGATGCTAAGCTTCCAGGGCAGATAAGAAACTTGGACGATTGTCATGCCCTTCAAGAAGACCTGGACAAAATAAGGGTATTGAACAACTCTTGGCAGATGGAACGTTTTGTGAATAAATGCCATGTTATGGAATGTAGAAAAGGAGAAAATAAGCCACAGACAAGGAACAAATTAAATGAAAATGCTTGAAAGAATTCTGAAGAAGATCTATGGAATATTCTGGATAACAAGACAGTCACCTGAGTGGGCTAATGATGCAAGTCCAGGGTCAACTCACTTGTAACTTGCATGATTTTGTCTCTGGGAGACGTACACAATCTTGCTTTCCCGAGTACTTCTTCAGACAGGAACCAAACACTCACGTAGCATTTCTTGATCTTCAAGCTGCTTAGTTGTGTTACACAACTAATAGAGAACTCATCTTAGAACAACTAGCTTTTTCGGAGAGAGGGGAGATTTGTTGAAATAGATTATGGGATATTTAAATTCCAGAACTGCCAGCATATCAGTTATGTTGGACAACACCTATGTGATATGGTATTCATTTAAATGAGACTATTAATAGTGTTGTTTACAATGGATGGTACACCATTACTAGTATCTATTTGCATGTTAGATTTTTAAGTATTTGAAGAACTGACTTTGAATCCCAGAAAATTACTCCTCCACTGTTCCTCAGTGCGTTAGTGACAAGTTGTAGTGCAGCTAATTCTGTATGTGCTCTTATGAACCCCAGTTAGCCTAGTGAGGTGGATCTATCTTGTGAGTCAGTGCATCCACCTGACCGGAGGTAGGAGTCAAGAGAGGATGTAAATTAAGCAAACGTCGGTGAAGTATGACTGATGACAGGCAAGCAGAGGACGAACATCTCATAGAAGTGAGTTGAGATAGGATGTCGACATTATGCTACGAGACGTGACGCAGACTCGTAAAGGAGCACTTGAGTTGCGAAATTCGACGAGGATAGACTTACGTCAGTGGCCTCCTGGGAAGAAAGAAGATTATAGTTCTCGGTTAAGTGTTTGAATGAAGGCTATTTACACAAAGTGTAAGGAAACTGCAGACGTCGTGAACGACGCCCGCAAGACAGCTGTGATCAACAATAAACTGAGCAGGCTCCAGATGGACATAGTCGCCCTGCAACCGCCAGCTTACGGGAGAAGGACTTTACCTTCTTTTGGCAGGGCAAACCACCAGAAGAGGTAAGAGAGCATGGAGTTGGCTTTGTCATCAGGAACAGGTTGTTAGGGTCCGCCCACGGAGGGGCTGCAAGGATCATGAAACTTCAGGGGGCAATAGGTGTGTTACCGAAAAGTTGTTCAAATGTCAATCAATATTTTTTGACTAGTTGTATATGAAAAGGGCTGCAAATGTCCTAAGTTTCAGTACTTCAGCGTAAATAGAAAGGGAGACTTTTTTCAACGACTTTTACACATTTTCAAGTCTTAATATATAAACACACGTTTCAAATATAATTATTCTATGACACTTTTCTGACACATTAGCATATAATAAAGGATTGGTAGATAGATATTTTCCAAAACATCTTTAGTTTTCCTAATACAAATTTTCAAAGTTCCCCCCAAAATTATGCAAATATGGCATGTTTATTACTAGTATAAAATCAATAAATAAACTTAGAGAAAAAAGCTATCAACAACATTTAGTGACATGCACTCTACATATACTGTGTAAGTTTCATGTAAATTGAATAAAATATGAAAAAGGTATTTGAACGTTTATGTTAATTGAAAAAAATAAGTAAGTAAGTAAGTAATTATCAATAGAAGGCACCAAACCGGGAAGGCTATGTAGCACCATCAAAAATGCGGGATAATCAGAGGGCGCTAAATATCACCAAGGATGCCAATACGAGAACAAAAACGCATAAGGCGAACGATATCAAAAGTATCAGAGTCGCCAAGAATTCTATCGAGGGACAAACGACTGCGGGGGGCAGTCGGAAAACAAGACACGCTCGTCCTGGAAGTCAGGACATTCAACAAGGATATGTACGACCGTAAGAGGGACAATGCAATTCGGACAATAAGGAGCAGGGCGGCGCTCCATTAAGTGACCGTGAGTTAAACGGGTATGGCCAAGACGTAACCTAGCCAGAGCCGTTTCCCACCGTCGGTTATGGTGGCAGGAGGAAGGCCACTGGGACACACGACTCTTGAGAGTACGCAGTTTGTTACCAATAACAGAAGACCAACAACGCTGCCAACGGGCAAGGATGGAGGCATGAATAACTGGGTAAAAGTCAGAATAAGGAACACCTTTACGGGAGACGGGACAAGTGCGGATAGCGTCCTTAGCGGCAGTATCCGCACGCTCATTTAAAGAGACACCAACATGGCTGGGAACCCAGCAAAACGCAACCGACTTAAATTTACTGGAGATAAGAAACAGCCAATGTTGAATCTCGATGACCACAGGGTGGACGGGATTAAAGGACCCTAAAGCCATGAGGGCACTACGAGAGTCAACTACTACCACGAAGGAGGACTGTCTCCGGGAAAGCAGGAGACGAAGAGCATAGAGAATAGCATAGAGTTCTGCTGTGAAGATGCTAGCCTCTGGAGGAAGGCGACACATATAAGTCTGGTCAGGAAAAACAACAGAGTAGCCCACACCATCAGCAGACTTTGACCCGTCGGTGAAGATGGGAACGGAGTGGGAGTGAGAAGAAAAGTGCTCAAGGAAGAGGCGTTTCAGAACTGTAGGAGGGGTAAAAGCTTTAGTGATGCGGGTCAGAGAAGTACAAAATTTGGGAAGGGGGACCCTCCACGGGGGTAAGGAGGGAACAATACGAGGAGAAACATTAGTAAGATGAACCGAAAGAGAATCTTGTAAGCGAGACAAACGGACAGAAAGAGGAAGGAGGTGAAGAGGAACAGGAACTACAGGAGGGGTAAAAGTCAAAGCACGATAGAGGCGAGAGTGAGGATGCTGTAAGGATCGCGCTAGATAGCGAAGACTGTAACGATCACGGCGATCCTGGAGAGACAGAAAGCCAGTGTCAGCGTACAAACTGAGGGTAGGAGTGGAACGAAAAGCACCAGAGCTGAGGCGCAACCCAGTATGGTGCAAAGGATCAAGACGGCGAAGAGTAGAAGGAGAAGCAGAAGAGTATGCAGGACAACCATAATCAAGCTTAGACAGCACGAGAGAGGAATGCAAATAGAGGAGCGTGCGCCTATCCGCTCCCCAAGAAGTATGGGACAAAACCTTAAGGAGGGTAAGAGCCTTAGAGCATTCCACACGGAGGTAAGAGACATGGGGCGACCAAGACAAACGAGTGTCAAAAAATAACCCCAAAAGCTTTGCGGAATCCTTGTACTCAAGGGGATGACCATAAAGTGACAAAGAGGGACGAAGAACGACCCGCTTCCGAGTAAAAGTCATGGCACAAGTCTTAGTAGTAGAGAACTTGAAGCCGTGATTGGTGGCCCAAGAGGACACGGCATCAATCGCAAGTTGAAGCCGCCGTTGAAGGAGAGGCGAATCATCACCTCGACAGCAAAGAGTAAGATCGTCAACATAAAGAGCGGAGAAGATGCCAGAAGGAACGGAGGAAAGGAGACCATTGAGGGCAACCAGAAAAAGCGTAGTACTCAGAACACTACCTTGGGGCACACCTTCACACTGCCGAAAAGAGGCAGAGAGAGTGGCACCAAGCCTAACTCGAAAGGTACGACGAGAGAGAAAGTTTTGAAGGAAGAGAGGAAGATTACCACGAAGGCCAAAAGAACGAAGTTGGGACAGAATATGGTATCTCCAAGTCGTGTCATAAGCCTTTTCCAGGTCAAAAAGGACAGCAACAACGGAGGTCTTCGCAGCAAAAGCAGTACGAATATAGACCTCCAAGTTCACCAGGACATCAGTCGTGCTGCGGCACTTGCGAAAACCAAATTGGGAAGGAGAGAGGTGGTGATGGTGTTCCAAGAACCACATGAGACGGACATTTACCATACGCTCAAACAGCTTGCAAACACAACTCGTGAGAGCAATAGGGCGGAAGTCCTGAGGGGACGTACCGAGAGACCCTGGTTTCCGAATAGGGAGTACAACAGCATCGAGCCAGTCCACAGGGACGGACGACGACTCCCAGACCTGGTTATACAGATTCAGTAAATACTGAATCGTGCACGGAGGGAGATGGCGAAGCATCTCATAATGAACGTCATCCGAGCCCGCTGCCGTAGATCCGCAGAGGGCCAGGGCAGACTGAAGTTCAGAAAGAGAGAAAGGGTCATTATAGGGAAGGCGGAGATGAGTGTGGAAATCTAAAGGATAAGATTCAAGAACAGGCTTACGAAGAAGGAAGGATCTGGGAAGATGAGAACCAGAGCTAACAGAAGAAAAGTGGGAACCCAGTTCGGCCGCGACCTTCACTGGATCCGCCACAAGAGTCCCACGGAGGTGGAGAACTGGCGAGACATCCGGAACGAACTTGCCCGCAATCTTGCGGACCTTCTTCCAAATCTGCGGGAGAGGAGTATCGGATGAAATGGTGGAAACATAAGATTTCCAACTCTCACGTTTAGCAGCACGGATGGTCCTACGGGCCACCGCACTTGCCTTCCGAAAGAGAATAAAAGAATCAGCCGTCTGCCGGCGGCGGTGTTTTTTCCAGGCTGCACGCTTACAGCGGACAGCCCGAGCACAGTCCGCATTCCACCAGGGAACACACTTCCGGGTGCCCCGGGAGGAAGAGCGAGGGATAGAGCTGAGGGCAGCATTGAAGACTGTGTCATAAAAAAGGAGGAGGGCGCGAGGAAGAGGCAGAGAGGAGAGGTCAGAGAGAGTAGCACGGAGGGTGAATAGGCACCAGTCAGCCTTGGCAAACTGCCACCTAGGAAAGGAAAGAGGAGGGTGGAAAGAGAAAAAGGAAACTAGGATGGGGAAATGATCACTGTTATGGAGGTCATCAAGAACCTGCCACGTGAAATCCAAGTAGAGGGACGACGAGCAGAGAGAAAGATCAAGACAGGAAAGGGTGCGAGTTCGAGAGTCCACATGAGTGGGCTCACCAGAATTCAGAAGAGATAGAGATGAAGCGAGGACGAACGGTTCGAGAAGACGGCCTCGGGTGTTTGTCAGAACATCACCCCATAGGGAATGTCGACAGTTGAAATCACCCAAAAGGAGCACCGGCTCTGGCAAGGAGTCCAGGAGGTGCTTAAGATCAGGAAGGGAAAGAGGGACATTAGGAGGGAGATAAATGGAACAGACTGTATACCATTTACCCACAAAAACACGGGCAGCAGAACAATGGATAGGGGACGGAAGGAGGAGGGGGACGAAGGGAATATCAGATCGAATTAAGAGAGCAGTAGAGTTATGGGCCCCAGCAAGAGCTGGGGGGGGGAGAAAGAAAGGAATAACCACGAAAGTGACCAGGACGAGCACCAAGCATTGGTTCCTGGAGACAAACACAAAGTGGTGTAAACTGTGCAATTAGAAGTTGGAGTTCATGGAAGTTGGCATAAAATCCACGAATATTCCACTGAAGAATAGACATTATCAAAGAGATAGGATAGGAATAGAGAACAAGAAAGAAATGAAGGTAAAGAGGAACACAGTTTATGAAAGAATCTCAGGATCAGGGTCAGGAGTAGGGTCAGGGTCAGGAGCAGGGTCAGTAAAATCAGGGTTAGGGGGCATGGGTAAACTTAGTAAGGAGAGAGAGAAGGGAGCGAGAGAACAGACCAGAGGCGGACTGACGGGGTCCAGAAGAGGAGGAGACAGTTGAGAGGGGCAGGCAAGGACAGGCGGAGGAGGGGGGGCAGAAAGCAGGGAGTGCACCTCAGGAAGGGCAGCAACAGAGAGGGAAGCGGGGGCAGAAGAAACCTCCATATCAGAGACAGGGGGTTCGACCACGGAAATGGGAGGGGAAGGAGGGACAGAGGCAGAGGGAGGGGGCGAGGAAGAAAGCGAAACCTTCTTACCCGCCGGAGAGGAAGAAGGAGAGGATCCAGGCTTACGTTTCTGACTCAAAGAGACAGGTGTTCCAGTAACAACGTACTGGGCGACAGACTCAATGGTCTCAGCAGGAGAAGAGGAACGAGAGCGAACAACACGAAGATCGCTGGGAGGATGATGGATATCAGCTTGGACAGACAGGCGGCGTGGAGGGTCAAGAGACTGGGGGGAGGGTCGGGAAGAAAGAGTGGGGGGAGACGGGGAAGAAGACAAAGGAGATAAGGCGGACTGGGGAGGGAGGGGGGAAATCCCAGATGGAGAACCAGGAGGGAGACCATCTGGGGTAGGAGGCAAAGGAACAGGGGAGGGGGTGGTGGGTGTGGTCGGGTTTAAGGTCTGGAAACGGTTGTGAGACTGAGGAAGACGGGAAGGACGAGGAGAGGTAGAACGCAACACGCGAGCGTAGGAGACGCCCACGAAAGGGGTGAGACGACGAACTTGGCGTCTCGCTTCAGGAAAAGACAGACGATCACGGTGCTTCAAGTTGAGGACGGCTTCCTCGAGTTTATAGTGCATACACGAGCGTGAGAAGGTAGGGTGGGCTTCACCGCAATTGAGACAGCGAGCCTGGGGAGAAGTGCACTCGGACTTAGAATGACTATCGTCCCCACACAAGGGGCAGAGATACACAGTACTGGTGCATTTGAGGACACCGTGCCCAAACTTCCAGCACTTATTGCAAATTCTAGGAGAGGGAATGTACTCCTGAACGGAGCATCTGGCACCAGCAAGAATAACAGAGGGCGGAAGGGTTCTACTATCAAAGGTGACTTTGACAACTCGAAGGGGCTGACGGCGACGACCACGAGGGGGTCGAGTAAACGTGTCCACCCGGAGGACAGAATGGCCTTGGGCTTCGAGGATATGTTTAATATCTTCATGGCAATCATTGAGGTCCCGAACACCAGTTGCAACTTGGGGTGGGAGGAGAACAGTGCCAACACTGGCATTTAACCGAGCGTTTTTGGAGACCCGAACAGGGGTCTCCCCAATGCAGGACAAAGCGGCTAAGCGAGTAGCTGCATCCTGAGAAGGAGCAACGACGACACGCGTACCGGAACTGGTGGAGTTAAAAGTAACAGAGGCATCTACTGAATCAACAAGGTGTTTATGGAGGGAGAAATCGTCAGGAGGAGTAGAATCCAGATGGTGGAGATCAAAGTATTTAGTCCATGTAGCAGGACCAAACAGGGCATTGTAAGTACTATTACGGGAAGGGATCGTGTGAGTGCGGCCGTGGCGGGAACGGCGATGAGAACCCCCGGAAGTCACGGGGGTAAAAGGTGCAGTAGTCACAATGAGAGACGAAGCCGCGTCAGGGGACGAGGTAGTCACCACTGGGGGCTTGGGGCTCGACCCAACCACAGAGGGAGGGGAGCCGAGGGGAGGAGTCGGAGAAGTCAAAGGAGGAGCAAGGTCGGGGCCCAATGTAGCGGAGGCTACAGAGCTCGGTCTTCCAACACGGACCGACTCGGGGGCTTGGTCGCCCACCCCACGAGCCTGAGAAGTTAAAGCAGAAACAGGGGGAATATTTATCATCGCTACGAAAAGGAAGATTCATTCACGAATGTGCCCCCACACCCACCATGGAGCCACAATTAGAGGCAGGACACCCAACAAGAAGCTATCGCCGATCATGCCGGGGCCCCCCAGGGGTGCGTCGTGAGTATACGCCCCACAAACGCCACCTTAAGAACCGACAGTCCGTCGAGATCGGGTTCAGTGACGAAAGGGGGATTGACAATAAAAGGTTCCCCTCGCTCTCGACGTTGGGTACTACAGTTCTACGGGTGCAAGAGTATGCCTCCCCCAGCACCCGGGCGTCAAAATAGAGAAGTCCAAAGAAAGATCTAAAACAAGCAAAAGGTCAGCAGGAAACGACAAGCAGATAGGAGAAGAGGGGGAGAAAAACGAAACAGAAGGAAAAGGAAAAGATGCTCGGCACAATTGGAGAGGACGGCAGCAGGAGCACAAGGCTAGAAAAGGACAGAGGACCGTCCCAAGGAGCATCACCCTCCGGCAGCCGCCCACTAAGCCCCCCTCACGGCAGCAACGGGCCGAGCGGGGAGGGGGGTGAAACAAATAGCAAATAATAAAGTCCAAGGTTCTAAAATATGTGCTGAGGTTGACATCACCCAATTTTTTCCAAAATTGGCACCCTTGCAGATAGGCTTACGTGCAGTCAGGCGTATAAGTTTCATGCATCGTTCGATAAAAAAGAAAAAATTGAAAAAAATATAAATTTTTTTAACTGATTTTTTTCCAATTACTAATTAATAATATTTTTTTAATATATGCTATTATGATAGCAAAGAGTCATAGATATGATTTCAGTTGATACTTTTGTTTGATAATCGTTTTTGACCATTTTGGTATAAATTTGACACTTGAATGAAGTATGTTTATTATCCCTCCTTTTATTCATCGATGCTGAAACTTGGACCAGATGAAACACTTTTCATATACAACTTGTCAAAAAGTTTGATTGAAATTGAACGAGTTTTCATTTATTGCATTTTTAGGCAAATTGGAACTATTGCCCCCTTCAGCTTCATACAGCAGCAGGAATGTCAGCCTCATCAACCCCTATGCACCAACACTGAGTCTCCTCTACCGAAGCGAAGGACGAGTTCTATGATGACCTCGGCCTAACTCTCAGAGACATACCTCAACAAGAGCCAGTCTTCCTCCTGGGAGATTTTTAATGCAGAGCTGTGATCAGAGTTGGTTCTGATCACAGCTCTTGTCCTCCTGCTGGGCCAGTTTATATTTGGGAAGATGAATAAGAGTGGGCAGCGCCTCCTGGAGTTCTGCTGTCGTCATGATCTCTGCATCACCAATTCCTTCTTCGACACCAAGCCCCAGCATAAGGTTTCCTGGAGACACCCCAGGTCTAAGCATTGGCCCCAACTCTACCTGGTGCTTACGGGGCGTAGCAATCTGAGAAATGTCAAACTGACCCGCAGCTTCCAGAGCGCAGATTGTGACACACCGATCACTCTCTCGTTGTTTGCAGAGTAAAGTCCAGCCCCAGAAAATCCACTGAGCAAAGAAGGAGAGAAGACCACGCACTAACGTAAACAAGACCCGTGACCTTCACAAGTGGAGGAATTCACTGCGCGCTGGTAAATACTCTTCCTGTACCACCCTGCGATAGCGCAAGTGAGTGGTCACATCTCGGGGGCACTATTTTCAACAC
>WNGS01169458.1:49386-63500 GCA_020271785.1 Procambarus virginalis
ATCTTGCGCAGTCCTTACAACATCCTTCTCTCGCCTCTGTCGTGCTTTAACTTTTACCCCTCCTACGGTTTTTGTTCCTCTTCACCACCTCCCTCTTTCTGTCCGGTTATCTCGCTTACAGGATTTTCTTTCCGTTCGTGTTTCTAATGTTTCTCCCTGTGTTGTTCCTTCTTTGCCCCCGTGGAGAGTCCCCCTTCCGCAGTTTTGTATGTCCTTGACCCGCGTCACTAAAGCTTTTACCCCTCCTACGGTTCTAAAACGCCCTTTCCTTGAGCACTTTACTTCTCACTCCCGCTCCGTTTCTGTCTTCACTGATGGGTCTAAGTCTGCGGACGGTATTGGCTACGCTGTTGTTTTCCCTGATCGCACTTATATGTGTCGCTTACCTCCGGAGACTAGCATCTTTACAACGGAGCTTTTTGCTGTTCTCTATGCTCTTCGTCTCCTGCTTTCTCGTTGTCAGTCTTCCTTTGTGATTGTTGTTGACTCTCGTAGGGCCCTCATGGCTCTCGGGTCCTTTAATCCGGTTCATCCAATAGTTATCGAGATCCAGCATTGGCTGTTTCTTGTTCACAGTAAGTTTAAGTCTGTTGAGTTTTGTTGGGTTCCCAGCCATATTGGTGTGTCTTTAAATGAGCGTGCGGATGCTGCCGCCAAGGAAGCTGTCCGCTCTTGTCCCGTCTCTCGTAAAGGTATTCCATATTCCGACTTTTACCCGGTTATCCATTCCTCCATCCTTACCCGTTGGCAGGCTTCTTGGTCATCTGTTACTGGTAACAAACTCCGTACTCTTAAATGTTGTGTTTCCTCGTGGCCTTCCTCCTACCACCGTAACCGGCGGTGGGAAACTGCTCTGGCGAGGTTGCGTATAGGCCATACTCGCTTAACCCATGGTCACTTGATGGAGCGCCGCCCTGCTCCTTATAGTCCTAATTTCATTGTCACTCTTACGGTCGTGCATGTCCTTCTTGAATGTCCTGACTTCCGGGACGAGCGTGTGTCTTGCTTTCTGATCGACCTTCACAGTCACTTGTCCCTCAATAGAATTCTTGGTGACTCGGACACTTTTGATATCGTTTGCCTTATGCGTTTTTGTTCTCATATTGGCATCCTTGGTGATATTTAGCGCCCTCTGATTATTCTGCACATTTGATGGTGCTACATAGCCTTCCCGGTTTGGTGCCTTCTTTTGATAATTACTTACTTACTTGTACGGAGATAGATGCCCTCTGTGGTTGTTCTAAAGGCATGCTTGATGAGGATCGTGAAGAAGATGCCGAACAGGGTTGGGGCAAGAACACACCCGTGTTTAACACCACTGTTAATGTTGAATGGTTCAGAAGTTGAGCCATCGTACACGACTGTTCCCTTCATGTCCTTGTGGAACGATTGTATCATGCTGAGTACGGGTGGGTGGGCAGCCAATTTTGGCCAAGATCTTGAAGAGTCCGTCCCTACTCATGAGGTCGACGGCCTTTGTAAGGTCAATGAAGGCAATGTACAAGGCTTTTCTCTGCTCCTTGCACTTTTCTTGAAGCTGTCTCAGAGAACACCATGTCAGTGGTCGACCCCTCTGCTCGGAAACCGCACTGTGACTCGGGGTACACTCTTTCGGCAAGAATATGAAGACTGACCAAGACGACCCTGGCGAAGAGTTTGCCAAAGACGCTGAGGAGGGATATGCCACGATAGTTGTTTACATCGCTTCTGTCACCTTTATTTTTGTAGAGAGTGATGATGTTTACATCTCTCATGTCTAGTGGCACCGAACCCTCACTCCAGCGCTCCCACAGAAGTTCATGAAGCTCAGATTTAAGTGTTCCACGAGCACACTTGAGAACTTCAGGCGGAATCCTGTCTTCTCCTGGGGCCTTCCCTGAGGAAAGTGAATCCACTGCTTTCTCAACTTCTTCCACAGTTGGTTCAAGATCAAGTTCTTCCATGATGGGCAGTCATTCGATTGCATACGAAGCCCCTACGATGACCAAGTTCTCTCTGCAGTTGAGTTCGGAGTAATATTCCACCCAGCGATTCATCTGTTGATCACGGTCTTTAATGATCTCTCCGGTGGCTGACTTTAGAGGAGCCGTCCGGTTTTGTGTAGGGCCTGTTGCCTGTTTGATCCCTTCGTACATGCCTCTTATGTTGCCAACAGTGGCCGCAGTCTGGATGCTGGAACAGAGTCGAAGCCAGTAATCGTTAGCACAACGCCTCGCAGTTTGTTGAACTCTACTGCGGGCAGTATGGAGGGCCTGTAGCTTCCTTTCTGAGGGCAGGTTCTTGCAGGATGAGAGAGCTCGTCTCTTTTTCCTCTACGATGGGTAACAGTTCCTCTGCACTGGCCTCGAATCAATCTGCTGACTTGTTCTGCCTCCTACCGAAGGTGGACATAGCAATGTTGAAAATAGTGCCCCCGAGATGTGACCACCTCACTTGCGCTATCGCAGGGTGGTACAGGAAGGGTATTTACCAGCCGCGCAGTGAATTCCTCCACCTTGTGAAGGTCACGGGTCTTGTTTACGTTAGTGCGTGGTCTTCCCTCCTTCTTTGCTCAGTGGATTTTCTGGGGCTGGAACTTTACTCTGCAAACGACGAGAGAGTGATCGGTGTCACAATCTGCACTCTGGAAGCTGCGAGTCAGTTTGACATTTCTCAGATTGCTACGCCCCGTAAGCACCAGGTCGAGTTGGTGCCAATGCTTAGACCTGGGGTGTCTCCAGGAAACCTTATGCTGGGGCTTAACCCCTGTAAATATAACTGATATCAACACGAGCGCACTAAATTTTGAAAGAGAAATTGAAAACATGCCCATGCACTCGGCCCCAGGTCCAGACTCATGGAATTCAATATTTATAAAGAAATGCAAAGTGCCGGTAGCACAGGCACTCAGTATAGTGTGGAGGAAGAGCTTGGACACGGGGGAGATACCAGATGCACTTAAAGTAGCAGACATAGCCCCTCTACACAAGGGAGGGAGCAAAGCATTGGCAAAGAATTATAGACCAGTTGCACTAACATCGCACATAATAAAAGTATTTGAGAGAGTGATTAGGAGTCAGGTCACCAATTTCATGGAGACCAATGACCTTCACAACCCAGGCCAACATGGATTTCGAGCAGGAAGATCGTGCCTCTCACAGCTACTTGAGCACTACGATAAAGTCACTGAGGCATTAGAAGAAAAACAGAATGCTGATGTGATATACACGGACTTCGCAAAGGCTTTCGACAAATGTGACCATGGCGTGATAGCACACAAAATGAAGTCAATGGGAATAACCGGTAAAGTAGGACGCTGGATACTCAGTTTTCTGTCAAATAGGACTCGGCGAGTAACGGTCAACCATATAAAATCTAGTCCAAGTGCAGTTAAAAGCTCTGTACCTCAGGGTACAGTCCTTGCACCGCTGCTTTTCCTTATTCTTATATCAGATATAGACAAAAATACAAGTCACAGCTTCGTATCATCCTTTGCAGACGACACAAAAATCAGTATGAAAATTACCTCGGCTGAAGACATTGAAAAACTTCAAGCTGATATTAATAAAGTTTTCGACTGGGCATCAGAAAATAATATGATGTTTAACAGTGACAAATTTCAGGTACTCAGGTACGGTAAGAATGAGGACCTTAAACATAATACAGGGTACAAAACACAATCAAATGTGCCCATAGTAGGAAAACAACATGTAAAGGATTTGGGAATAATGATGTCTGACGACCTAACGTTTAGGGAGCATAACCAAGCAAATATTGCGACAGCCAGAAAAATGATAGGATGGATTACGAGAACTTTCAAATCCAGGGATCCCATCACAATGCTTGTACTCTTCAAGTCACTTGTGCTGTCCCGTCTTGAGTACTGTTCAGTACTCACTTCCCCCTTCAGAGCAGGAGAGATTGCTGAAATAGAGGGAATACAGAGAACATATACAGCACGTATAGACGCGATAAAGCACCTAAATTATTGGGATCGTCTCAAAGCTCTCCAAATGTACTCACTAGAAAGAAGACGAGAGAGATATCAAATAATATACACCTGGAAGATACTGGAGGGCCAGGTCCCAAATCTACACAGTAAAATAACAACGTACTGGAGTGAACGATATGGAAGAAAATGCAGAATAGAACCAGTGAAGAGCAGGGGTGCCATAGGCACAATCAGAGAACACTGTATAAACATCAGAGGTCCGCGGTTGTTCAACACCCTCCCAGCAAGCATAAGAAATATTGCCGGAACAACCGTGGACATCTTCAAGAGGAAACTAGATTTATTCCTCCAAGGAGTTCCGGACCAGCCGGGCTGTGGTGGGTATGTGGGCCTGCGGGTCGCTCCAAGCAACAGCCTAGTGGACCAAACTCTCACAAGTCAAGCCTGGCCTCGGGCCGGGCTTGGGGAGTAGAAGAACTCCCAGAACCCCATCAACCAGGTATCAACCAGGTATCAACCAGGCTTGGTGTTGAAGAAGGAATTGGTGATGCAGAGATCATGACGACAGCAGAACTCCAGGAGGCGCTGCCCACTCTCATTCATCTTCCCTAATACAAACTGGCCCAGGCAGGAAGGCCAAGAGGTGTGATCAGAACTAACTCTGATCATAGCTCTGCATTAAAATATGCATTAAAATCTCCCAGGAGGAAGACTGGCTCTTGCTGAGGTATGTCTCTGAGAGTTAGGCCGAGGTCATCACAGAACTCGTCCTTCGCTTCGGTAGAGGAGACTCAGTGTTGGTGCATAGGCGTTGATGAGGCTGACCATTCCTGCTGCTGTATGAAGCTGAAGGGGGCAATAGGTTCCAATTTGCCTAAAAATGCAATAAATGAAAACTGGTTCGATTTCAATCAAACTTTTTTGACAAGTTGTATATGAAAAGTGTTTCATCTGGTCCAAGTTTCAGCATCGATGAATAAAAGGAAGGGATAATAAAAATAATTCATTCAAGTGTCAAATTTATACCAAAATGGTCAAAAACGATTATCAAACAAAATTATCAACTGAAATCATATCTATGACTCTTTGCTATCATAATAGCATATATTAAAAAAATATTATAATTAGTTTAATTGGAAAAAAATAAGTTAATGAAATTATATATTTTTTTTCAATTTTTTTTTTCTTTTTATCGGACGATTTGCATGAAACTTATACACCTGGGGCCAGATTCACGAAAGCACTTACGCAAGCACTTGCTAACGTGTACATCTTTCCTCAATCTTTAACGGCTTTGGTTACATTTATTAAACAGTTTACAAGCATGGAAACTTCCCATTCATCTGTTGTTATTGTTATAAACAGCCTCCTGGTGCTTCGGAGCTCATTAACTGTTTAATAATTGGGGACAAAGCCGCCAAAGATTGAGAAAAGATGTACAGGTTCGTAAGTAATTGCGTAAGTGCTTTCCTGAATCTGGCCCCTGACTGCACGTAAGCCTATCTGTAAGGGTGCCAATTTTGGAAAAAATTGGTTGATGTCAACCTCAGCCACAGATTTTAGAACCTTAGACTTTATTATTTGCTTATTTTTTCAATTAATATTTCTAGCGTTGGCAATCAACCCTGTTGTACTTTACTTGTTAGGATTAAGGTATTTTGTAGGATTAAATTCTTCCCAGGTTAGGTGCCAAATGTTCAGAGCAGCTCTTTTGTTTTATAAGCATTGGACATAGCAAGTCTCTACATAGTAAACATTGTACATAGTAAAACCGATAACCCGGTGAAGTCACGGTCGCCTGTAAATAAACATCATGTGGATCACACGTTCGTTTGTCTTCCAGGAGAATTAAAACACAACTGATAACACTTCTCCAGCCTGATACATTGCCTTTGATTACTGTCCTTGTTTTTGTCAGAAAATTGTTCCTCCATGTGTCTTTCCGGCATGCTCCAGTTCCCAGAACAACCTTTTATGTGGGACTCTGTCGAAAGCCTTTTTCAGATCCAGATAAATGCAGCCAACGCAACCATCTCTTTCCTGTAAGATCTCAGTGGTTCTACCACAGAAACTAAGTAGATATGTAAAATAGGATCTTCATACTCGAATACCATACTGTTATTATATCACCTCTTTCTATGGGTTCTGCCCATTTGGTTTTAATTATTTATCCCAATTTTTGATTACTACTCTTGGCAACGATAGAAGGGCCAGATTCACGAAGTAGTTACACTCGAACTTAAGAACGTTTTTCTACTTAGCATCTTCGTAGTGGCTACGTCAGTATTCAGATTGGCATTTAAGTATGAAAATCTTCGTAAGTAAACACCGTCGCGGTATGAACGGTCTCGACCACTCGTAGCTTTACATTAACTGGATATAACTAAATTTGTCTCTACTACACAAACCGGAGGATCGATTTTATTTTGCACAAACATTTTTTCTGGTGAGTTTCATCAAGAAGGAGTCATTCATGTTAACTATATATGCATTTTCTGCTTGAAACTTGTAGTATACATATTTGGTCCAGATATTTTCTGAATAGAAGTTTCAGTGGTAGACACAGTTCTTCTGACAACTCCATTAAGATTTTATATTGTATTCCATCCACACCTAGGGTTTTAGATTTAATTTGACAATGCTCTTCCTGATTATTTCACATGTCATAGGCATATTCCTTCATTTATTCTCTTCACCCGCTTCACTCATTTGTTTCAATGTTGGTATACTGTGTAATCTTTATTATATATTCTTCGCCACCTTGCCTACTCTTGATTAGTCACACCCTAGTCACACTTCAAAGGTAATTTATTGGAACATTATGTGGACAAAAATACATTTATTTAGCACCCCATATCCATCCTGTGGGTGGTAGTAGAAAACGTTAGAGGCACATAATGGGCTCAGGAACAAAACCCCCCAAATTTATTTGGCTAACCAAGGTGCAATATTAATAAACTATCTACTTAGTTTTAAGTACATATAAGCAGTCAAAATTGGTTGACAGAACTGTAATAATTTTTTTCAGAAAGAATACAACCCTCTATTCAAGTTCCTAAACATGCTAAACATTCATTCCACATATTGTTTTGTACTAATTACACTTTCAAAGTCTTGTTCTTAAATAATAAAGAAAATTGATTTGGACCTTTTTATGGAAGGATATAAAAGAGCATATAAACAATTCAGAATCATAAACTATCAACTTGAATAAAAATATATAATTGGAAACAAAATATGTAACCTGACAGACCTCTACATAAACAATGTTTTCATTGATAGCAAAAGTAAGAAAAAGTAAGGTTAAGTTCTAGGCATGTACATATATAAGATATTTATCTCTTGTCCTCACACTGTGCTACACAATAACCTACCCTCCAATTTACCTCCTGGTAACTGTGCACGAGTGTAACTACTGCAAACTACCTCAAACAACACATCACAATACAAATTAAAATACTAAAAGTATACATTACTTAAATTTTTTAATATTTATTAAATTATTTATTTATATTATATTCATTATATTTATTAATACAGTTATTGATGAGTGAAAATGAAAGAAGTAACATCATATGAAACCAAGAGGCATGGCAGGATGTGCAGGATACCCCCTGTTGAAAATCAGATGTGCAATATGTACTCTGAGAAAGAACTCTAACGCATCAAAGAGTTCAACACTCACCTGATGCGCATAAGGTGTATAACTGACCAGCCTCTTACAGTGTTCAAAAAAGATTTCGATTCACACCTCCAAAGGATACCTGACCTGATATCAACCAGGCTGTGATTCACTGCATCAGGGGGTGAGCAGCAGCCACATCCAACAGCCTGGCTGACCTGACCACCAACTAGGAAGTGTGGTCAGACTGGGTCGCGGGAATGTCTATTCTCGGAATCACTACAAGGTATGTAGATAGATAACCTGTATAAAGAAACAATGTTCATTACATAAATTATTATAAAAGTTGTTTGTCGTCTGTTTAAACTCGTAGTCTTATTTAAAAATTTAGTTTCCGGACATCAGGTAATAATTGTCAAACATTTTCTAATTCTAATTCTCTTCATGAGTTCCTGTTATTGTCATACATAGTTTTATGAATATCATATTAAGCTTATGCTTTGAATTGTTATCTTAATTTTAATATTAAGCCCGAAACACTGTGGGTATCAGTAGATTAGGCAATGCACTTATATTACTTATGAATCCTCCATTGTTCCTGCAATGTTTTTATGTATGTTCTCCTGCGTAGATGAACAGCATCATCATTAATCATTATCATTAACACTATTTTAATAATAACACATAATGTTTGTTTATAAAAATTTGCATACTTTTTGCACCCAGACTAGTTAATACAATACGGAAAAAAAATCCCAATTGAAAGTAGTGATGACTGTTGAAAAAGTAAAATGAAGTTCCACCATAAGAGGCAGGCAACTTCAGGTATTAAAACAAGAGACTTTCAAGTAGACAACACTAACACTGAAAGTGCACATTAGCATCAGCAACATATAGGAGATATGCAAAAATAAAAATGGCAATTAAGAAGAGGAGATATGGCCATTACATGCACAACTTTGAAGGGAACAGACATAGTGGACAAGAATTGTATTTTCAAATTATGGGTAAATACAACAAGAGACACGGATGGAAGTAAGAAATGAAAGTGGATCAGAGAAAAGGGCAAAAACACTTTTATACAGAGAGAGAGAGAGAGAGAGAGAGAGAGAGAGAGAGAGAGAGAGAGAGAGAGAGTCAACAAGCTGAATGCACTGAAAAAAAGGAAGCCACGTGTTTCCAAAATTTCAGGAACAAATATAACAAAAATAAATCAAGAAAACTATTTTTTATAACATTAAATATAAATAACTAGGAATATGGGGCCTAAGAAGCTAACTAGATCTAACAACCCCATAGAAAAATAGAATTTTCATCCTGCAGTTTTTATAATCTTTCCCAGAGACATAATGATTTTTTTACCATGAATATGTGAACATTATATACCAACAGATCTTCATCCTCCTTCTATCCATTACTATTAGTTGTTCCGCAAACAAAAATGAATGGCTTCAAGAGGCAATTGGCCAGATTCCTGAAGGAAGTGCCGGATCAGCCGGGTTATAGTGGATACATGGGCTGCGGGTAGATATAAGCAACAACCTGTTGGAACAAGTTACACTATAACCAAAAAATGCTGGCTCCACAAGAACTCTCAAAAATAATTACAGCTAAATCTTGTCTTATTTCTTCCTTGTTTGCTATTTGTTATTTACTTAAATCATTATTAAGTATCACTGTGGAAAACAATATATCATTAGCTTCACTTCCTAACTTCATTTACATCTATAGATATTAACTAACGTCTATTAGATAAGGCAATTAAATATAATCAATGTACACTAGAGTACGCAAAGATTAATCATAAGGTTTGCCAGAAATATTGCATGTGATTTGCGGCTTTATACAAACTGATTCAGTTTGTTAACATTGTGATCAAACCCTATGTAGAATTTTTGTATAAATAAAGTATTATCACAGAATCATTATATACTCACCATGTCCTATGGCATACATAATGTGGCTGGTAAGCTTCACTATCTGTTTATCAGTAACACTGGAGTGTCTTAAGTGAGTTAACTCTTAGGTGTCAGCGTCATCTTCAAAGCTGTAAAAGAACTGGAAACCAGGTACCTGGAAAGAAAAAATAATAGGTGACTGATGCTTTGATACAAATCTTGATTTAGAGCATTACATTTGGCAGCCAATACGATATGCTGGATGAAGTTCTTCGTGTAGACAATAGACTCCAAACTTTTTATGCATCTGATCTGGATTCTTGTGAAATTCTGATTTATGATTTATTCTCCAGTTTTTTGGCGATTTATCAACGTAAACAGATTTTCATGACTTGCTTATAGCAAGTAACGCAGTAAGGGTTTCAACATATTTAGACTCACTAGTAATATATACACAATGATGTCATATGGATATGGCGGGAGGTGGGGGTTTAGAGCTCCTAAAAGAGTTTGTGTTTCCAAGTGTTAAGATCGTGATACCAGTGCAAAATGTCAGACTAACACATAAAGTACTCAAGCTGCAAAATGAGCATCAAATTACCATCAGTAGTGATATTCAAGCGGCGGCAGGAGGAATATATTTTGCAAGGAATTCAAGCATCAGTGTTCAAGAACCGGTTCCAAAATGGCTAGTGGTAAACTTCAGTAATTAGGGGTATCCAGTGGTGCAGTGCTGCCGGAACTCGCCGGGGCACGCTCCAGCACCTCTGCAAGTGGATGATAGAATAGGGAAAAGGGGGAGAGAGAAGGAGGAGAAAGGGAATGAATAAATGAACAATAAGGAGAAAGCCCAAAGCCATTAAGCTATGTACCACTTGGAAGGGGACAGGATAAGGATTTGGGGATTTACCAGCATATCAAGCAGAAAAATGGCAAAAATTTATTTTCTCATTGATGAATCAACAAGCCTGAGCATTAAAAATAACCTTGATAGTTTACTTGAAATATGAAAGTGATAATGAAGGTAATCCCCATTTCATGTTCTTAGATCCAATTGAACTACCTGATCAGAAAGCAGCAACTATTACTAGGCATCTATTGAGCTGCCTCAATTATTACGGGTTTGATAACTTATATTTGAAACAGAACCGTGTAGCATTTGCTAGTGATGGGATAATCGCCTAGAGAGAGACGTTAGCAATGCACAAGCAACGGGGGATCCATCAAGGAGCATATAATCCATATAATCCATATAATTCTCACACATTCAGACCATCACCAGAGAAATCTTAAGAAGCAGCATAGAAATTATCGACAGGTACAACGAAAACAAGAGACTCGACACCAGCGAGACCCTACTCATCAAGAAGTCAAAACCAGCACTCAACAGCTAACACATAATAGCACTCTACCCACTTCGAGACCCCGAACCAACATAGAAACAAGAAGATAGAACACGCAATAGCCTATTATACCCATTGATCCACTTCTTCATCTCAATCATGTCCTGTATCACCTCACCCCAAGCGAGTATAAGCATTGGCTGAGTATGGAAAGTTTGTCTTTGAAAATGGGAGGAGTGCCTTGCGAAATGCTTTCCTAGGCATCAGACCAACAGATTATATTGCAACAGACGACCTGCTAGAGGCAATTAAAGCAACGTCAACCAGGACACTCACTCACATCCCAAAGGCCTCTCGCCCATTTGCTGCCGGGAAATACACGGACCTCATCGGAAAAGTCAACAGAGGGTCAAATAACCTTGATGCACCTGATACCATCAAAGCCTGGCACAATCTGTTACTTTTTGGCAATGCATGCTTAGGTGTACCAGACAGAGGAGGCAAGACACTGGCCTCATCCGTCAATAAAGCAATTAGGGATTTTCCTAGGGCTGACAACCTAGTCCGCCTCCTCAAACACACCAAACACCGCCGAGGCAGACCAAGTACGACAATCAGCGACAGCAGAAAATTAGGTACCCAAGTCAGCAAGAAAATTGAAGAGGGCAATACAGTCGGGGCACTCAGGTTGATCACAAGTGAGGACAAAATTTTGCCCAGGGATGAAACCACAGCCCAAGCACTGAGAGAAAAACACCCCCTCAGGGCCGTAGGTGGACCTCCCCCGCAGGTCAGGGTGCCCCCCAACCAGGAACCTCTCGTCCTCCGGGAGTCAGAGGTTTATAAAGCTATCGTTTCATTTCCCCCGGGCTCCTCAGGAGGCTACACAGGGGTAAGACCTCAACATGTGAAGGAAATGGTGAACCCTGCTCTTGGTCCAGCTGCAGAAGCGCTCCTGACAGAAATCACAACGTTTGTCAACAACTGCCTCGCCGGGTTAATCCCTGATGAAATCAAACCATTCTTCTTTGGTGCATCCCTATGTGCCCTGAAAAAGAAGGGGGGGAGGGATCAGACCCATTGCCATAGGGAATACCCTTCGCCGCCTAGTTGCAAGGGCTGCTGTCAGAAGTATCCGAGTGGAAGCAGCCACCATGCTGCAACCCAACCAGCTGGGGTTTGGAGTCCCCCAAGGCTGTGAAGCAGCGGCCCATGCTGCACGAGCCTACATTAGCTCTCTTACTGAAGACCAGGCAGTAGTAAAATTAGATTTTAAAAACGCTTTCAACTCGGTCACTGCAGTCCAGGAACATTGCCCAAGCATTCTCCCGTTTGTGTCAGCAGGCTACAGCAAAGACTCAACCCTCCTGTTTGGCAAACATGAAGTCACCTCAGCAGAGGGAATTCAACAGGGAGACCCACTTGCACCCTTCCTCTTTTGCATAGCGGTTCGAGAAATTACAACCAGACTGTCCAGTGAGCTCAACATCTGGTTCCTGGATGATGGCACTCTGGCAGGCACACAAGACTACCTTCTGGAAGACCTGCAGCTGGTGAAGACACGGGGGGAGACCATGGGTCTCGTTCTTAACCCCTCCAAGTGCGAAATTATTGCATCCGGTGAGGTAATTATTAGAGCAGTGAAATCAGTTTTACCAGAAGCCTCAGTCATTAAACCCACCGACAGCACACTACTTGGAGCACCTCTGGGCCACAATGCCATTGCTGCAGTCCTTGATGAAAAGTTTAGAGACCTAAAGAGGATGGAAGCGAGAATAGGGGACTTGGACTCCCATGATGCCCTCTACCTTCTCACAAAGTGCCTTACATTGCCCAGGCTAACATACTTCTTAAGGTGTGCACCCACTTTTGGCAACCCACTTCTTAATCAATATGATGAGCTCCTCAGGTCAATATTCAGAAAGGCGCTCAACCTAGATTTAGATGACAGTCAGTGGGACCAAGCAACACTACCAGTGAGATTCGGGGGGATAGGCATACGAAAGGCAACTGAGGTAGCACTTCCAGCATTCTTATCCTCATGTACAGCAGCCAACGAGTTGGTAGGGCAGATCCTACCAGAGCGTATGAGAGAGACAGCGGGAACTCATGATCAAACGTTCATCGAAGCAGCCAGACAATGGGACACTATTGCACACCCTCAACCCCGACCACAAGTCCCAAAAGACCACAAGCAGGCCCACTGGGATAGCCCCATAATGGAAAAGACTGTCACAGCAATGATTGACAAGGCTGATGCTGAAAACAAAGCCCGCCTCCTAGCGGTAACAGCACCCCACGCCGGGGATTTTTTATTTGCTGTGCCCAATGCAGCCCTGGGAACTCGCCTCTGTCATGACGCTCTCCGCATTGAAGTTGCCCTTCGCCTTGCCGCCCCCATCCTCACCGAACATAGGTGCATCTGCGGAACTGCGATGGCAGACCAATATGGTCGTCATGGTCTGGTATGTCGTAAATCACATTGTAAGATTGCAAGACATGAAGAAGTCAACGACATCATCAAGAGGAGCCTCGCCACAGCCCGCTGCCCGGCACAAAGAGAACCACACTTATCCAGACCTAACGAGCCTCAGAAGCGCCCAGACGGGGTCACCTTGCTTCCTTGGAAGGATGGTAAGCAAGTGGTGTGGGACTACACGTGCGCTGCCACACTGGCCAGTACCTACCTCCACTACAGCACACGTGAAAGCGGTGGTGCTGCCTCTTTCAGGGAATCTCAGAAAATTATTAAATACAGGGGTCTGGCACACTGCTACAGCTTTGTTCCGATCGGCTCGGAGACCCTTGGTTCGTGGGGAAATGTGCATTGAAGTTCCTAAAGGAATTGGGAGACAAATTGATTAGCGCTACAAAAGACCAGAGAGCAAAAAGTTTCTTGTTCCAGTGCCTCAGTGTTGCGATCCAGAGGGGAAATGCCTGTTGCGTCTTGGGCACTAGTTCAACTTCAGAGGAATTCGAAGAAGTGTTTGACTTGTAACAAGGTTTGAACCTGTCTGTGACATTCATCAATGTTTCCCATTGTCGTGTTTTTCAAGAGATCCATAACCTTTAAGCACCTTTTTGTATTCATTTTGTATCAACCTATGCATATCTTGTAACCATCAAATACATAATAAAGCACAAAAAAAGGAAGGGGGTGGTAGGAGAAAAGCACACAGAAACTGTATTGGAGGGGATCTAAACATTCCCTCTAATGCGTTATGCGTGGTTTCCTCCGAGGCTATGGGTCCCCCTTCTTCCAGCCAGAGGTGGTACTCCCTTCTATATATATATATATATTATATATATATATATATATA
>WNGS01169458.1:64500-77105 GCA_020271785.1 Procambarus virginalis
GACCCTGATCTTCTTTAACGTGCTATGTTGCTCTTTGCCTTTGTTTTTTCCTTTCTCTGTTGTTGTCCTTTCTCTTCTCGTCGTTGTCTATTCTTCAATGGAACGTTCGAGGTTATTACGCCAATTTCCTCGAACTCCAACTTCTGATTTCGCGGTTTTGCCCCTTTGTGTCTGTCTCCTGGAGCCGATGCTTGGTGCTCGCCTGGTCACTTTCGTGGCTATTCCTTTCTCTCTCCCCCCCCCCCCACCAGCTGTTGCTGGGGCTCCTAATTCTTCTGCTCTTGATTCGCGCTGATGTTCCTTTGTCCCCTTACTTTTTCCTTCGCCTCTCCATTGTTCTGCTGCTCGTATCTTTGTGGGGAAATGGTACACAGTTTGTTCCATTTATCTCCCCCGAGTGTCCCGCTTTCTCTTCCTGATTTGAAACACCTACTGGACTCCTTGCCGGAGCCTGTGCTCCTGCTGGGTGATTTCAATTGTCGTCATTCTCTTTGGGGTGATGTTCTGACGAATACCCGAGGTCGCCTTCTTGAGCCGTTTATCCTCTCTTCTTCCCTGTCTCTTCTGAATTCTGGTGAGCCCACTCATTTGGACTCTCGGACTCGCACCCTTTCCTGTCTTGATCTTTCTCTTTGCTCTTCTTCTCTTTACTTAGATTTCACGTGGCAGGTTTTGATGACCTCCATGGCAGTGATCATTTCCCATCCTTGTTTCCTTTTTCTCTTTTCGCCCTTCCCTCTTTTCCCTAGGTGGCAGTTTGCTAAAGCGGACTGGAACCTATTTACCCTCAGTGCTGCTCTCTGACCTCTCCCTTGCGCTCTCCTCCTTTTTCATGACACTGTCTTCGACGCTGCCCTCCGCTCTATTCCTCGCTCTTCCTCTCGGGGTCCACGGAAGTGCGTTCCCTGGTGGAATGCAGACTGTGCTCGGGCTGTCCGCTGTAAGCGTGCAGCCTGGAAGAGGCACCGCCGTCGGCAGACGACCGATTCTTTTCTTTTCTTTCGGAAAGCGAGTGCGGTGGCCCGTAGGGCCATCCGTACGGCTAAACGTGAATGTTGGGCTTCTTATGTCTCCACAATTACGTCCGAAACTCCCCTGCCACAGATCTGGAAGCGTATCCGCAAGATAGCGGGTAAGTTCGTTCCCGATGTTTCCCCGGTCCTTCACCTCCGTGGTACTCTTGTGGCGGACCCGTTGCAGGTCGCTACCGAACTGGGTTCCCACTTTTCTTCTGTTAGCTCTGGTCTTCATCTTCCCCAATCTTTCCTTCTTCGTAAACCTGTCCTTGAGTCTCGTCCTTTAGATTTCTGCACTCGTCTTCGACTTTCCTATAACGATCCCTTCTCTCTCTCTGAACTTCGTTCTGCCCTGGCCCTCTGCGGTTCTACGGCGGCGGGCTCCGATGGTATTCATTATGAGATGCTTCGCCATCTCCCTCCGTGCACGTCTCAGTATTTACTGAGTCTGTATAATCGGATCTGGGAGTCGTCGTCAGTCCCTGAGGACTGGCTCGATGCCGTTGTCCTCCCTGTTCGCAAACCAGGGTCTCTGGGAACTTCCCCTAAGGACTTTCGCCCTATTGCCCTCACAAGTTGTGTCTGCAAACTCTTTGAACGTATGGTTAACGTTCGTCTGATGTGGTTCCTGGAACACCATCACCTCCTCTCCCCTTCTCAATTTGGTTTCCGCAAGTGCCGCAGCACGACAGATGTTCTGGTGAACTTGGAGGTCTATATTCGTACTGCTTTTGCTGCGAGGACCTCCGTTGTTGCCGTCCTTTTTGACCTGGAAAAGGCTTACGACACCACTTGGCGATATCATATTCTATCCCAGCTTCATTCTTTTGGCCTTCGTGGTCATCTCCCTCTCTTTCTCCGCAGCTTCCTCTCTCGTCGTTCCTTTCGGGTGCGCCTTGGTACCGCTCTCTCTGCCTCTTTTCAGCAATACGAAGGTGTGCCCCAGGGTAGTGTTCTGAGCACTACTCTTTTTCTGGTTGCCCTCAATGGTCTTCTTTCCTCTCTTCCTTCAGGTGTCTTCTCCGCTCTCTATGTCGATGATCTTACCCTTTGCTGTCAGGGTGATGATTCGCCTCTCCTTCAACGCCGGCTTCAACTTGCGATTGATGCCGTGTCGTCTTGGGCCACCGATCATGGCTTCAAGTTCTCTACTTCTAAGACTTGTGCCATGTCTTTTACTCGGAAACGGGTCGTTCTTCGTCCCTCTTTGTCACTTTATGGTCATCCCCTTGAGTACAAAGATTCCGCGAAGCTTTTGGGGTTATTCCTTGACACTCGTTTGTCTTGGTCTCCCCATATCTCTTACCTCCGTGTTGAGTGCTCTAAGGCCCTTACCCTCCTTCGAGTATTGTCCCATACTTCTTGGGGAGCGGATAGGCGCACTCTCCTTGCTTTGCATTCCTCTCTCGTCCTGTCTAAGCTCGATTATGGTTGCCCTGCTTACTCGTCTGCTTCTCCTTCTGCTCTTCGCCGTCTTGATGCTTTGCACCATACTGGGTTGCGCCTCAGTTCTGGTGCCTTTCGTTCGACTCTCGTCCTTAGCTTGTATGTTGACACTGGCTTCCTGTCTCTCCAGGACCGCCGTGATCGCTACTGTCTTCGCTATCTTGCGCGGTCCTTACAACATCCTTCCTCTCGCCTCTGTCGTGCTTTAACTTTTGCCCCTCCTGCGGTTCCTGTTCCTCTTCACCACCTCCCTCTTTCTGTCCTGTTATCTCGCTTACAGGATTCTCTTTCCGTTCGCGTTTCTAATGTTTCTCCTCGTGTTGTTCCTTCTTTGCCCCCGTGGAGAGTCCCCCTTCCGCAGTTTTGTACATCCTTGACCCGCGTCACTAAAGCTTTTACCCCTCCTACGGTTCTAAAACGCCTTTTCCTTGAGCACTTTTCTTCTCACTCCCGCTCCGTTTCTGTCTTCACCGATGGGTCTAAGTCTGCGGACGGTGTTGGCTACTCTGTTGTTTTTCCTGATCGCACTTATATGTGTCGCTTACCTCCGGAGACTAGCATCTTTACAGCGGAGCTTTATGCTATTCTCTATGCTCTTCGTCTCCTGCTTTCTCGTTGTCAGTCTTCCTTTGTGGTAGTTGTTGACTCTCGTAGTGCCCTCATGGCTCTCGGGTCCTTTAATCCGGTTCATCCAGTAGTTGTCGAGATCCAGCATTGGCTGTTTCTTGTTCACAGTAAGTTTAAGTCGGTTGAGTTTTGTTGGGTTCCCAGCCATATTGGCGTGTCTTTAAATGAGCGTGCGGATGCTGCCGCCAAGGAAGCTGTCCGCTCTTGTCCCATCTCTCGTAAAGGTATTCCATATTCCGACTTTTACCCGGTTATCCATTCCTCCATCCTTACCCGTTGGCAGGCTTCTTGGTCGTCTGTTACTGGTAACAAACTCCGTACTCTTAAATGTTGTGTTTCCTCGTGGCCGTCCTCCTATCACCGTAACCGGCGATGGGAAACTGCTCTGGCGAGGTTGCGTATTGGCCATACTCGCTTAACCCATGGTCACTTGATGGAGCGCCGCCCTGCTCCTTATTGTCCTAATTGCATTGTCCCTCTTACGGTCGTGCATGTCCTTCTTGAATGTCCTGACTTCCGGGACGAGCGTGTGTCTTGCTTTCCGACCGCCCCTCGCGGTCACCTGTCCCTCGATAGAATTCTTGGTGACTCGGATACTTTTGATATCGTTCGCCTTATGCGTTTTTGTTCTCGTATTGGCATCCTTGGTGATATTTAGCGCCCTCTGATTATTCCGCACATTTGATGGTGCTACATAGCCTTCCCGGTTTGGTGCCTTCTTTTGATAATTACTTACTTACTTCTATCACCCTAAACTGGAGAGTGGGATGGTGCAGGGAGAGGGCACGTGGGCTTCGGGGTATGGGCCTCACCAAGGGCCACCTCGAGATTTGCTCTGTGAAAGACCTAACTTAGACATATTAACTATACAGAATATGGTCCAAGTCCACGAGGGGCAGACCACCTTAGGCCCAGGATCACAGGGCAACGGGTGCAGAGGGTGAAATAGTCATGATGGGGAGACCCACAGCCAGGATAGCTGGTAGCTAACTACCAACGTAGGGTTGTCATCGAGGGGTACCATCCCTGAATGGTTTCTCATGCAGGGTGGACGACCTGGCTGGAACCCACGAGTGGGTATGGTGGCAGCCGGAGGGACCCCCCATGCCCATACATGATAACCCTCCCGCTCCAGGTCCTTGCCAGGAGCTTCCACGTTTCAGTATTTGTCTATGTATGCTGTCGTCTAAGCTTTCATACCTGCTGCTTAGGCAGCTTGTTATTTTGCCTTCAGCTTTTGTTCTTTCTTTAATGATATACTGTGCACTCCACTGTGTGCTGTGTCTTGTATAAGAAAGACAAAATACAAAAGATTTTTCCATTGTACTAACCATTATTATGTTAATCTTAACTCCAGTGAGTGAGATATTCCTACTAACCATTTATATATATTTTTGTTTGTGTTGATTGGGAAATATGTGTGCTTAAGGTACACCCACCTCTCTCCATGCCCAGTGGTTGGGGGTAACGAGGGCCTGACGCTATATAAAGATCCTACTCTCCCCGAATATTGGCATCCTTGGTGATATTTAGCGCCCTGTAATTATCCCGCACATTTGATGGTGCTACATAGCCTTCCCGGTTTGGTGCCTTCTATTGAAATTACTTACTTGCTTACTCTCCCCGAAGTGGCAAGGGGAAGAATGGAACAAAATAGCATCTGACATATGTAGAGAGCTAGTGTCATAAATGACTGTTATCCTGCACACCGCCCCCATCAAGTGGGAAGCAATAATACACCAAGGCTTTAGCAAAATCCATATATATATATTTCATCCACCAGAAGTCCTTTCCCTGAGTAGCTGGCTAACGTTTCCAAAAATGTGAGCAGGTGTGTAAGGCAGGATCTTTGGTTACAACAGGCATGTTGCATCGATTTTACAAGACTGATTACAAAATTTGGTCCCTAGTCGACTACCATACCCTGCGCCTTATTAATCTCCACAGCAATAGACTGAAAGCTTTACAAATAACTGAAAATGAAGCCATTAGGATAATTCTTGACGACCCCGATGCACAAGAATCGTCAACAAGAGGGAGGAGCTGAAACTCCTAACCATATGTGAAAGAATTGAGCAGCTCAATACTGCCATCTTTGTAAGAGTGATGAGAGATCCAACATTACTCGTACTACTTTAGAGAAAAACTAACTAGTGCTGTTTGAAGGCGGGAAAGTGTTACTAACGCACCAGCGGGCAATTTAAATGCAAACTGGTTGAGTGGAGGTGTTGCCAATCTCATTAAACTGAATATTCCTATTGCATGTAATGTAGTAGTAGTATACATTCATCAGTTTCAGGAAACTATGAAGTTGCGCTCCGGTTGTCGGTCTGGAGTGGCCTCTCCTGGGCACAAAGCCAGGGTAGGTTGATATGGATGAGAAGCTGTCACCCAAGCAGCAGCCCCCCCCCCCTCATTTCCACGGCACGGAAAGTCTCCAGTGGAAAGGCAAACGCCAATACGATTGGTTCCATCTCAATCACAGGAACTGTCAGAACGAGGTTGAAGGCAACAACAAACTGCCCGAGGGGCTCCATTTCCGGAGTTAACCTCAAAGATGGTGAAAGAAGGCACAGGGACTCCAAACCTGGAGACCGCCTTGGTCAGGGCCGCAGAAGAACCACCCCAGCAAGAGCAAGAACGACCCCACCCTCCCGAAGCAGATCCGGGCCGTACGAGCCCCAGGAGGTGAGCTTCCGAGCCTGGCACCTACGGGTTCCAGACATAAATTGTTACAGCCCCCTTCCACCAGAGGCCAGTTTCCTTCAAGACTATGTAGAATTAAGAGTAATAATTAGTAATTACAAAGATTATTATTATAATTATTATTATACTAATAATGAAACTAATTATCTTCCTTCTGCTTGGTCTTGATGGTCTCTGGGAACTTCCCCTAAGGACTTTCGCCCTATTGCCCTCACAAGTTGTGTCTGCAAACTCTTTGAACGAATGGTTAACGTTCGTCTGATGTGGTTCCTGGAACACCATCACCTCCTCTCCCCTTCTCAATTTGGTTTCCGCAAGTGCCACAGCACGACTGATGTCCTGGTGAACTTGGAGGTCTATATTCGTACTGCTTTTGCTGCGAGGACCTCCGTTGTTGCCGTCCTTTTTGACCTGGAAAAGGCTTACGACACCACTTGGCGATATCATATTCTATCCCAGCTTCATTCTTTTGGCCTTCGTGGTCATCTCCCTCTCTTTCTCCGCAGCTTCCCCTCTCGTCGTTCCTTTCGGGTGCGCCTTGGTACCGCTCTCTCTGCGTCTTTTCAGCAATACGAAGGTGTGCCCCAGGGTAGTGTTCTGAGCACTACTCTCTTTCTGGTTGCCCCCAATGGTCTTCTTTCCTCTCTTCCTTCAGGTGTCTTCTCCGCTCTCTATGTCGATGATCTTACCCTTTGCTGTCAGGGTGATGATTCGCCTCTCCTTCAGCGCCGGCTTCAACTTGTGATTGATGCCGTGTCGTCTTGGGCCACCGATCATGGCTTCAAGTTCTCTACTTCTAAGACTTGTGCCATGTCTTTTACTCGGAAACTGATCGTTCTTCGTCCCTCTTTGTCACTTTATGGACATCCCATTGAGTACAAAGATTCCGCGAAGCTTTTGGGGTTATTCCTTGACACTCGTTTGTCTTGGTCTCCCCATATCTCTTACCTCCGTGTTGAGTGCTCTAAGGCCCTTACCCTCCGTCGAGTGTTGTCCCATACTTCTTTGGGAGCGGATAGGCGCACTCTCCTTGCTTTGCATTCCTCTCTCGTCCTGTCTAAGCTCGATTATTGTTGCCCTGCTTACTCTTTTGCTTCTCCTTCTGCTCTTCGCCGTCTTGATGCTTTGCACTATACTGGGCTGCGCCTCAGTTATGGTGCATTTTGTTCGACTCCCGTCCTTAGCTTGTATGTTGACACTGGCTTCCTGTCTCTCCAGGACCGCCGAGATCGCTACTGTCTTCGCTATCTTGCGCGGTCCTTGCAACATCCTTCCTCTCGCCTCTGTCGTGCTTTAACTTTTACCCCTCCTGCAGTTCCTGTTCCTCTTCACCACCTCCCTCTTTCTGTCCGGTTATCTCGCTTACAGGATTCTCTTTCTGTTCGAGTTTCTAATGTTTCACCTCGTGTTGTTCCTTCTTTGCCCCCGTGGAGAGTCCCCCTTCCGAAGTTTTGTACGTCCTTCACCCGCGTCACTAAAGCTTTTACCCCTCCTACGGTTCTAAAACGCCCTTTCCTTGAGCACTTTTCTTCTCACTCCCGCTCCGTTTCTGTCTTCACCGATGGGTCTAAGTCTGCGGACGGTGTTGGCTACCCTGTTGTTTTTCCTGATCGCACTTATATGTGTCGCTTAGCTCCGGAGACTAGCATCTTTACAGCGGAGCTATATGCTATTCTCTATGCTCTTCGTCTCCTGCTTTCTCGTTGTCAGTCTTCTTTTGTGGTTGTTGTTGACTCTCGTAGTGCCCTCATGGCTCTCGGGTCCTTTAATCCGGTTCATCCAGTAGTTGTCGAGATCCAGCATTGGCTGTTTCTTGTTCACAGCAAGTTTAAGTCTGTTGAGTTTTGTTGGGTTCCCAGCCATATTGGTGTGTCTTTAAATGAGCGTGCGGATGCTGCCGCCAAGGAAGCTGTCCGCTCTTGTCCCATCTCTCGTAAAGGTATTCCATATTCCGACTTTTACCCGGTTATACATTCCTTCATCCTTACCCGTTGGCAGGCTTCTTGGTCGTCTGTTACTGGTAACAAACTCCGTACTTTTAAATGTTGTGTTTCCTCGTGGCCATCCTCCTACCACCGTAACCGGCGGTGGGAAACTGCTCTGGTGAGGTTGCGCATTGGTCATACTCGCTTAACCCAAGGTCACTTGATGGAGCGCCGCCCTGTTCCTTATTGTCCTAATTGCATTGTCCCTCTTACGGTCGTGAATGTCCTTCTTTAATGTCCTGACTTCCGGGACGAGCGTATGTCTTGCTTTCCGACTGCCCCTCGCGGTCACCTGTCCCTCAATAGAATTCTTGGCGACTCGGATACTTTTGATATCTTTCGCCTTATGCGTTTTTGTTCTCGTATTGGCATCCTTGGTGATATTTAGCGCCCTCTGATTATTCCGCACATTTGATGGTGCTACATAGCCTTCTCGGTTTGGTGCCTTCTTATGATAATTACTTACTTGGTCTTGATGGAAGCCGGCCTCGGGTGAGAGGGGGCTGTGACCATCTGTCTGGAACCCGTTGGTGTGGGGTACTAACAAGTACAAATATTTATTACATGAAAATACATAGAGATAAAATAATACAACATTACAGTACCATAGTATTCTACAAACCACCAACCACTTATATAATATCAGTTCTTTACCAAATAAACAGCACTAGGTTGCTGCTCATTTTCGGGCCCACAGCCTCCTGCCACCTCACTGCTTGTGGCTAGGTAACTTGCATATAAAAATATCTCCAACAAAAATAACTTTCTCGTCTTACATTGTGTCACTCATGCCCTATGTATTCAAGTACTCCTTCATACATATAATGATTTCAATACAATTCTCTGTTCCACGTCCCGAGGCCTACCTCTAAGAACCTCTGTCTCTGGGTCCTCAAAATCAGGTAAGTACTCCAGTAGTCTCTCCAGTATTTGTTGCTACTTACGTCCCATTCAATGTCTATGAAGTTCCTCTATGCAGTTTTACCAAAAAACGTGTAGCACTACTACACTCGAAATTCCACTCTACCACTGAAGTTCCACTCTATACTAAAGTTCTACTCCCACATAATATTCATCAGACACGAAGCTCCTCCACGAACTTTCCCCCTATACAATCCTGTAATTCCATTACTATGTCATAATAACATGTTCTCATGATAAAATAAAAATAACAAATGTTTGTGCAAAATATATCCCTCCTTCCGACATCCCCTTCTACACGTCAGACCTGCCATAGTGGGTACTCCCACATTTTTGGACGAATCCACCTGAATTTCTCCTCAGACGGGATGCCAGCAGCTCTTATTCCCCAGTCACTTACTGACCTCCGGCGAGCAAGCATGTGTCGCTCTTTCCCTCATCATGCCATATCACATCTAACTCATTATATATTCTCACAATCTTTATAAAATCTGTAACCTATATCTACTAATGTTCTCAATGATCGCTGGACACATAATCAAGCACTTACAATCAATATATCGTAAAATTAAGAGTGCTTACCACAGTCAGGAGACGTGTGTCTGATGGGCTCACAAATATGGCGCTCATCCAAGGCCACAAATTCTCTTGGACTGTCTCTAAATGTTTTCTACAGTCCCGACATGAGTATATGAAGTCGCCAGCCAGGCTCCACACAAGAAAACCTGGTAAATTTCATCCACCCAAAGGATATCTCACAGTATGGTCCACACAGGACACGACGACCAATATAGGCTTCAGGTCGCCTTTAATACCGTTGACGATCACAGAGGAATGTCGTACGTCGTCCTCTGCAGTTTCCTTAGTAGGCATCCGTCAGTCCCGTGGGGTTATGGAGTTGTGCCCTGGATGTCTAGTTGTTGTAATCTACTTGGATGCAGCAATTGCTGTGGCTGTGAAGGCCAACCCGAGAAGGACAGTCTCGACTGCAGCGAGCACAGATAAACGCCGAAGCAGGTGCGTCTGACAGTGGTCGAGACCTCTTCTGAAGTCTGTCATCCTCCGCCTCCCTCTTCAGTTCATCCTCGAATTGCTGGAGTTCCTTCTGCACTTTGCATCTCCAGGCAGATCTGTCCGCAGCTGCTGCCTCCCAAGTGTTGATGTCGATGTTTATCTGCTTGAGGTCGCGTTTGCAGGCATCTTTGAAACGTAGCTGAGGTCATCCGGTGGGTCTCCTTCCTGATGCCAGTTCTCCATACAAGAGGTCCTTCAGTATACGGCCATCAACCATGTGCGTGACATGTCCCAGCCATCGCATGCGTCTCTGTTTCAGGAGAGTGAACATTGAAGGGACCCCTGTTCTCTCGAGTACTGTGTTGTTGGTGACGTAGTCTTTCCACATGATGTCAAGGATGCGTCTCGGGTTCCACATGTGAAAGGTATTGAGCCGTCTCTCCTGGCGAGAGTGCAGGGTCCAGGATTCCGAGCCGTAGAGAAGTGTACTCACCACATATGCCATGTAGAGTTGTGCCTTGGTGTGCACTGTCAGTTTGGCATTTTCCCAAAAGCGCTTTGTGAGCCTGGCCAGTGGTGTTGTGGCCTTCCCGATACGCCTGTTGAGCTCAATGTCCAGGGAAAGGGTGTCTGAGATTGTGGAGCCCAGGTACACAAACTCGTGAACTGCCTCCAGTAGATAGTCTGCTATACTTGTATAGGGTAGCTCATTGACGTCTTGTCCCATCACCTGTGTCTTCTTCAGGCTGATTGTCAGGCCGAATGCGGAACAGGCTGCGGCAAAGCGGTAGAGGAGCTGCTGCAGGCCTTCTGCTGTGTGCGTGATGATCGCTGCGTCGTCGGCGAAGAGGAACTCCCTGAGGCTTCACATCAGTACTTTTGTCTTTGCTCGGAGTCTGGGCAGATTATAGAGCTTTCCATTAGATCTTGTACGGAGATACCCCCCTCCCCGCTCAGCTCGTTGATGCCGTGAGGGGGGCTTAGTGGGCGGCTGCCGAAGTGTGATGCTCCTTGGGACAGTCCTCTGTCCTTTTCTAGCCTTGTGCTCCTGCTGCCATCCTCTCGAATTGTGCTGGGCACCTTTTCCTTTTCCTTTTGTTTCGTTTTTCTCCCCCCTCTTCTCCTATCTGCTTGCCGTTTCCTGCCTACTTTTTGCTTGTTTTGGTTCTTCCTTTGGACTTCTTCTATTTTGATGCCCGGGTGCTTGAGGAGGCATACTCTTGCACTCGTAGAACTGTAGTACCCAACGTCGAGAGCGAGGGGAACCTTTTATTTTCAATCCCCCTTTCGTCACTGAACCCGATCTCGAGGGGACTGTCGGTTCTTAAGGTGGCGTTTGTGGGGCGTATACTCACGACGCACCCCTAGGGGGCCCCGGCATGATCGGCGATAGCTTCTTGTTGGGTGTCCTGCCTCTAATTGTGGCTCCATGGTGGGTGTGGGGGCACATTCGTGAATGAATGTTGATTTTTCGTAGCAATGATATCTACTGTTTCTGCCGTTTCTCCTTTACCTTCTCAGGCTTGTGGGATGGGAGACCAAGCCCCCGAGTCGGTCCGTGTTGGAAGACCAGGCTCTGTAGCCTCCGCTGCATTGGGCCCCGACCTTGCTCCTCCTTTGGCCTTTCTGACTCCTCCCCTCGGCTCCCCTCCCTCGTCTGTGGATGGGTCGATCCCTAAGCCCCCAGTGGTGACTACCTCGTCCCCTGATGCGGCTCCATCTCTAGTTGTCACTACTGCGCCTTTTAACCCGTCTCTCTCTGGGGGTTCTCATCGCCGTTCTCGTCACGGCCGCCCTCGCTCGATTCCATCCCGTTCTGATACCTATCAGACTTTGTTTTGTCCCGCTTCATGGGCCAAATATTTTGATCTCCTCCCTCTTGATTCTGCGCCTCCTGACGATTTCTCCCTCCATCGACATCTCGTTGATTTCGTGGATGCCTCTTTTACCTTCAACCCCACTCGTCTTGGTACACGTGTCGTTGCTGCTCCTTCTCAGGACGCGGCTTCCCGCTTGGCTGCCTTATCCTGCCTTGGCGAGACCCCTGTTCGGGTCTCAAAGAACGTTCAGTTGAACGCCAGTGTTGGCCCTATTCTCCTCCTGCCCAATGTTTCGACTGCTGTTCGGAATCTGCGAGACTGCCACGACGATATTCGACATATCCATGATGCCCAGTGCCATTCTGTTCTCCAGGTGGATACGTTTACTCGTCTCTCTCGTGGTAGTCGCCGTCAACCCCTTCGGGTTGTGAAGATTACCTTTGATGGTCGGACCCTTCCACCCTCTGTCATTCTTGCTGGTGCCAAATGCTCTGTCCAGGAGTACATTCCTTCTCATAGGCTCTGTAACAAGTGCTGGAGGTTTGGGCATGGTGCCCTCCGCTGCTCTGTGTCTGTCTCTCTCTGTCCTTTGTGTGGTGGTGAAGGTCACTCTAAGTCGGAGTGCACTTCTCCCGAAGTTCGCTGCCTCAACTGCGGTGAGGCCCATCCTACCTTCTCCCGTGCCTGTATCCATTACAAGCTTGAGGCAGCCGTCCTCAACTTGAAGCACCGGGAGTGTTTGTCTTTTCCTGTGGCGAGGCGCCAGGTTCGCCGGCTCCCGCCTTATGCTAACTTCTCTTATGCTCGCGTGTTGCCCTCTTCCTCTCCTCGTCCTTCCCATTTTCCTCAGACTCACAACCGTTTCCGGGCCTTGGACCCTGATACGCCCACTGCTCCCTCCTCTGTTCCTTTGAGATCTGTCCCGAAGGGTCCCCCTCCTGGTCCTCTGTCTGGGGTTCCCCTTCTTTCTACCCGGTCTGTCATGTCTCCTGTGTCTTCTTCCTCGTCTCCCTCCGATCCTCCTCCTCCATCTATTGCCTCTGCCCGCCGCCTGTCGGTGCAGGCGGATG
>WNGS01169458.1:81120-113723 GCA_020271785.1 Procambarus virginalis
TGGGTGACTTCAATTGTCGTCATTCTCTTTGGGGTGATGTTCTGACGAATACCGAGGTCGCCTTCTTGAGCCGTTTCTCTCTCTTCTTCCCTGTCTCTTCTGAATTCTGGTGAGCCCCACTCATTGGACTCTCGCACCCTTCCCTGTCTTGATCTTTCTCTCTGCTCTCTCTTCTCTTTACTTAGATTTCACGTGGCAGGTTCTTGATGACCTCCATGGCAGTGATCATTTCCCCATCCTTGTTTCCTTTTTCTCTTTTCGCCCTTCCCTCTTTTTCCCTAGGTGGCAGTTTGCTAAAGCGGACTGAAACCTATTTACCCTCAGTGCTGCTCTCTCTGACCTCTCCCTTGCGCTCTCCTCCTTTTTCATGACACTGTCTTCGACGCTGCCCTCCGCTCTATTCCTCGCTCTTCCTCTCGGGTCCACGGAAGTGCGTTCCCTGGTGGAATGCAGACTGTGCTCGGCTGTCCGCTGTAAGCGTGCAGCCTGGAAGAGGCACCGCCGTCGGCAGACGACCGATTCTTTTCTTTTCTTTCGGAAAGCGAGTGCGGTGGCCCGTAGGGCCATCCGTACGGCTAAACGTGAATGTTGGGCTTCTTATGTCTCCACAATTACGTCCGAAACTCCCCTGCCACAGATCTGGACACGTATCCGCAAGATAGCGGGTAAGTTCGTTCCCGATGTTTCCCCGGTCCTTCACCTCCGTGGTACTCTTGTGGCGGACCCGTTGCAGGTCGCTACCGAACTGGGTTCCCACTTTTCTTCTGTTAGCTCTGGTCTTCATCTTCCCCAATCTTTCCTTCTTCGTAAACCTGTCCTTGAGTCTCGTCCTTTAGATTTCTGCACTCGTCTTCGACTTTCCTATAACGATCCCTTCTCTCTCTCTGAACTTCGTTCTGCCCTGGCCCTCTGCGGTTCTACGGCGGCGGGCTCCGATGGTATTCATTATGAGATGCTTCGCCATCTCCCTCCGTGCACGTCTCAGTATTTACTGAGTCTGTATAATCGGATCTGGGAGTCGTCGTCAGTCCCTGAGGACTGACTCGATGCCGTTGTCCTCCCTGTTCGCAAACCAGGGTCTCTGGGAACTTCCCCTAAGGACTTTCGCCCTATTGCCCTCACAAGTTGTGTCTGCAAACTCTTTGAACGTATGGTTAACGTTCGTCTGATGTGGTTCCTGGAACACCATCACCTCCTCTCCCCTTCTCAATTTGGTTTCCGCAAGTGCCGCAGCACGACAGATGTTCTGGTGAACTTGGAGGTCTATATTCGTACTGCTTTTGCTGCGAGGACCTCCGTTGTTGCCGTCCTTTTTGACCTGGAAAAGGCTTACGACACCACTTGGCGATATCATATTCTATCCCAGCTTCATTCTTTTGGCCTTCGTGGTCATCTCCCTCTCTTTCTCCGCAGCTTCCTCTCTCGTCGTTCCTTTCGGGTGCGCCTTGGTACCGCTCTCTCTGCCTCTTTTCAGCAATACGAAGGTGTGCCCCAGGGTAGTGTTCTGAGCACTACTCTTTTCTGGTTGCCCTCAATGGTCTTCTTTCCTCTCTTCCTTCAGGTGTCTTCTCCGCTCTCTATGTCGATGATCTTACCCTTTGCTGTCAGGGTGATGATTCGCCTCTCCTTCAACGCCGGCTTCAACTTGCGATTGATGCCGTGTCGTCTTGGGCCACCGATCATGGCTTCAAGTTCTCTACTTCTAAGACTTGTGCCATGTCTTTTACTCGGAAACGGGTCGTTCTTCGTCCCTCTTTGTCACTTTATGGTCATCCCCTTGAGTACAAAGATTCCGCGAAGCTTTTGGGGTTATTCCTTGACACTCGTTTGTCTTGGTCTCCCCATATCTCTTACCTCCGTGTTGAGTGCTCTAAGGCCCTTACCCTCCTTCGAGTATTGTCCCATACTTCTTGGGGAGCGGATAGGCGCACTCTCCTTGCTTTGCATTCCTCTCTCGTCCTGTCTAAGCTCGATTATGGTTGCCCTGCTTACTCGTCTGCTTCTCCTTCTGCTCTTCGCCGTCTTGATGCTTTGCACCATACTGGGCTGCGCCTCAGTTCTGGTGCCTTTCGTTCGACTCCCGTCCTTAGCTTGTATGTTGACACTGGCTTCCTGTCTCTCCAGGACCGCCGTGATCGCTACTGTCTTCGCTATCTTGCGCGGTCCTTACAACATCCTTCCTCTCGCCTCTGTCGTGCTTTAACTTTTGCCCCTCCTGCGGTTCCTGTTCCTCTTCACCACCTCCCTCTTTCTGTCCGGTTATCTCGCTTACAGGATTCTCTTTCCGTTCGTGTTTCTAATGTTTCTCCTCGTGTTGTTCCTTCTTTGCCCCCGTGGAGAGTCCCCCTTCCGCAGTTTTGTACATCCTTGACCCGCGTCACTAAAGCTTTTACCCCTCCTACGGTTCTAAAACGCCTTTTCCTTGAGCACTTTTCTTCTCACTCCCGCTCCGTTTCTGTCTTCACCGATGGGTCTAAGTCTGCGGACGGTGTTGGCTACTCTGTTGTTTTTCCTGATCGCACTTATATGTGTCGCTTACCTCCGGAGACTAGCATCTTTACAGCGGAGCTTTATGCTATTCTCTATGCTCTTCGTCTCCTGCTTTCTCGTTGTCAGTCTTCCTTTGTGGTAGTTGTTGACTCTCGTAGTGCCCTCATGGCTCTCGGGTCCTTTAATCCGGTTCATCCAGTAGTTGTCGAGATCCAGCATTGGCTGTTTCTTGTTCACAGTAAGTTTAAGTCGGTTGAGTTTTGTTGGGTTCCCAGCCATATTGGCGTGTCTTTAAATGAGCGTGCGGATGCTGCCGCCAAGCTGTCCGCTCTTGTCCCATCTCTCGTAAAGGTATTCCATATTCCGACTTTTACCCGGTTATCCATTCCTCCATCCTTACCCGTTGGCAGGCTTCTTGGTCGTCTGTTACTGGTAACAAACTCCGTACTCTTAAATGTTGTGTTTCCTCGTGGCCGTCCTCCTATCACCGTAACCGGCGATGGGAAACTGCTCTGGCGAGGTTGCGTATTGGCCATACTCGCTTAACCCATGGTCACTTGATGGAGCGCCGCCCTGCTCCTTATTGTCCTAATTGCATTGTCCCTCTTACGGGCGTGCATGTCCTTCTTGAATGTCCTGACTTCCGGGATGAGCGTGTGTCTTGCTTTCCGACCGCCCCTCGCGGTCACCTGTCCCTCGATAGAATTCTTGGTGACTCGGATACTTTTGATATCGTTCGCCTTATGCGTTTTTGTTCTCGTATTGGCATCCTTGGTGATATTTAGCGCCCTCTGATTATTCCGCACATTTGATGGTGCTACATAGCCTTCCCGGTTTGGTGCCTTCTTTTGATAATTACTTACTTACTTCTATCACCCTAAACTGGAGAGTGGGATGGTGCAGGGAGAGGGCACGTGGGCTTCGGGGTATGGGCCTCACCAAGGGCCACCTCGAGATTTGCTCTGTGAAAGACCTAACCTAGACATATTAACTATACAGAATATGGTCCAAGTCCACGAGGGGCAGACCACCTTAGGCCCAGGATCACAGGGCAACGGGTGCAGAGGGTGAAATAGTCATGATGGGGAGACCCACAGCCAGGATAGCTGGTAGCTAACTACCAACGTAGGGTTGTCATCGAGGGGTACCATTTCCCTGAATGGTTTCTCATGCAGGGTGGACGACCTGGCTGGAACCCACGAGTGGGTATGGTGGCAGCCGGAGGGACCCCCCATGCCCATACATGATAACCCTCCCGCTCCAGGTCCTTGCCAGGAGCTTCCACGTTTCAGTATTTGTCTATGTATGCTGTCGTCTAAGCTTTCATACCTGCTGCTTAGGCAGCTTGTTATTTTGCCTTCAGCTTTTGTTCTTTCTTTAATGATATACTGTGCACTCCACTGTGTGCTGTGTCTTGTATAAGAAAGACAAAATACAAAAGATTTTTCCATTGTACTAACCATTATTATGTTAATCTTAACTCCAGTGAGTGAGATATTCCTACTAACCATTTATATATATTTTTGTTTGTGTTGATTGGGAAATATGTGTGCTTAAGGTACACCCACCTCTCTCCATGCCCAGTGGTTGGGGGTAACGAGGGCCTGACGCTATATAAAGATCCTACTCTCCCCGAATATTGGCATCCTTGGTGATATTTAGCGCCCTGTAATTATCCCGCACATTTGATGGTGCTACATAACCTTCCCGGTTTGGTGCCTTCTATTGAAATTACTTACTTGCTTACTCTCCCCGAAGTGGCAAGGGGAAGAATGGAACAAAATAGCATCTGACATATGTAGAGAGCTAGTGTCATAAATGACTGTTATCCTGCACACCGCCCCCATCAAGTGGGAAGCAATAATACACCAAGGCTTTAGCAAAATCCATATATATATATTTCATCCACCAGAAGTCCTTTCCCTGAGTAGCTGGCTAACGTTTCCAAAAATGTGAGCAGGTGTGTAAGGCAGGATCTTTGGTTACAACAGGCATGTTGCATCGATTTTACAAGACTGATTACAAAATTTGGTCCCTAGTCGACTACCATACCCTGCGCCTTATTAATCTCCACAGCAATAGACTGAAAGCTTTACAAATAACTGAAAATGAAGCCATTAGCATAATTCTTGACGACCCCCGATGCACAAGAATCGTCAACAAGAGGGAGGAGCTGAAACTCCTAACCATATGTGAAAGAATTGAGCAGCTCAATACTGCCATCTTTGTAAGAGTGATGAGAGATCCAACATTACTCGTAGTACTTTAGAGAAAAACTAACTAGTGCTGTTTGAAGGCGGGAAAGTGTTACTAACGCACCAGCGGGCAATTTAAATGCAAACTGGTTGAGTGGAGGTGTTGCCAATCTCATTAAACTGAATATTCCTATTGCATGTAATGTAGTAGTAGTATGCATCCATCAGTCTCAGGAAACTATGAAGTTACGCTCCGGTTGTCGGTCTGGAGTGGCCTCTCCTGGGCACAAAGCCAGGGTAGGTTGATATGGATGAGAAGCTGTCACCCAAGCAGCAGCCCCCCCCCCCTCATTTCCACGGCACGGAAAGTCTCCAGTGGAAAGGCAAACGCCAATACGATTGGTTCCATCTCAATCACAGGAACTGTCAGAACAAGGTTGAAGGCAACAACGAACTGCCCGAGGGGCTCCATTTCCGGAGTTAACCTCAAAGATGGTGAAAGAAGGCACAGGGACTCCAAACCTGGAGACCGCCTTGGTCAGGGCCGCAGAAGAACCACCCCAGCAAGAGCAAGAACGACCCCACCCTCCCTAAGCAGATCGCGGGCCGTACGAGCCCCAGGAGGTGAGCTTCCGAGCCTGGCACCTACGGGTTCCAGACATAAATTGTTACAGCCCCCTTCCACCAGAGGCCAGTTTCCTTCAAGACTATGTAGAATTAAGAGTAATAATTAGTATTTACAAAATTATTATTATAATTATTATTATACTAATAATGAAACTAATTATCTTCCTTCTGCTTGGTCTTGATGGTCTCTGGGAACTTCCCCTAAGGACTTTCGCCCTATTGCCCTCACAAGTTGTGTCTGCAAACTCTTTGAACGAATGGTTAACGTTCGTCTGATGTGGTTCCTGGAACACCATCACCTCCTCTCCCCTTCTCAATTTGGTTTCCGCAAGTGCCACAGCACGACTGATGTCCTGGTGAACTTGGAGGTCTATATTCGTACTGCTTTTGCTGCGAGGACCTCCGTTGTTGCCGTCCTTTTTGACCTGGAAAAGGCTTACGACACCACTTGGCGATATCATATTCTATCCCAGCTTCATTCTTTTGGCCTTCGTGGTCATCTCCCTCTCTTTCTCCGCAGCTTCCCCTCTCGTCGTTCCTTTCGGGTGCGCCTTGGTACCGCTCTCTCTGCGTCTTTTCAGCAATACGAAGGTGTGCCCCAGGGTAGTGTTCTGAGCACTACTCTCTTTCTGGTTGCCCCCAATGGTCTTCTTTCCTCTCTTCCTTCAGGTGTCTTCTCCGCTCTCTATGTCGATGATCTTACCCTTTGCTGTCAGGGTGATGATTCGCCTCTCCTTCAGCGCCGGCTTCAACTTGTGATTGATGCCGTGTCGTCTTGGGCCACCGATCATGGCTTCAAGTTCTCTACTTCTAAGACTTGTGCCATGTCTTTTACTCGGAAACTGATCGTTCTTCGTCCCTCTTTGTCACTTTATGGACATCCCATTGAGTACAAAGATTCCGCGAAGCTTTTGGGGTTATTCCTTGACACTCGTTTGTCTTGGTCTCCCCATATCTCTTACCTCCGTGTTGAATGCTCTAAGGCCCTTACCCTCCGTCGAGTGTTGTCCCATACTTCTTTGGGAGCGGATAGGCGCACTCTCCTTGCTTTGCATTCCTCTCTCGTCCTGTCTAAGCTCGATTATGGTTGCCCTGCTTACTCTTTTGCTTCTCCTTCTGCTCTTCGCCGTCTTGATGCTTTGCACTATACTGGGCTGCGCCTCAGTTATGGTGCATTTTGTTCGACTCCCGTCCTTAGCTTGTATGTTGACACTGGCTTCCTGTCTCTCCAGGACCGCCGTGATCGCTACTGTCTTCGCTATCTTGTGCGGTCCTTGCAACATCCTTCCTCTCGCCTCTGTTGTGCTTTAACTTTTACCCCTCCTGCAGTTCCTGTTCCTCTTCACCACCTCCCTCTTTCTGTCCGGTTATCTCGCTTACAGGATTCTCTTTCCGTTCGAGTTTCTAATGTTTCTCCTCGTGTTGTTCCTTCTTTGCCCCCGTGGAGAGTCCCCCTTCCGAAGTTTTGTACGTCCTTGACCCGCGTCACTAAAGCTTTTACCCCTCCTACAGTTCTAAAACGCCCTTTCCTTGAGCACTTTTCTTCTCACTCCCGCTCCGTTTCTGTCTTCACCGATGGGTCTAAGTCTGCGGACGGTGTTGGCTACCCTGTTGTTTTTCCTGATCGCACTTATATGTGTCGCTTAGCTCCGGAGACTAGCATCTTTACAGCGGAGCTATATGCTATTCTCTATGCTCTTCGTCTCCTGCTTTCTCGTTGTCAGTCTTCTTTTGTGGTTGTTGTTGACTCTCGTAGTGCCCTCATGGCTCTCGGGTCCTTTAATCCGGTTCATCCAGTAGTTGTCGAGATCCAGCATTGGCTGTTTCTTGTTCACAGCAAGTTTAAGTCTGTTGAGTTTTGTTGGGTTCCCAGCCATATTGGTGTGTCTTTAAATGAGCGTGTGGATGCTGCCGCCAAGGAAGCTGTCCGCTCTTGTCCCATCTCTCGTAAAGGTATTCCATATTCCGACTTTTACCCGGTTATACATTCCTTCATCCTTACCCGTTGGCAGGCTTCTTGGTCGTCTGTTACTGGTAACAAACTCCGTACTTTTAAATGTTGTGTTTCCTCGTGGCCATCCTCCTACCACCGTAACCGGCGGTGGGAAACTGCTCTGGTGAGGTTGCGCATTGGTCATACTCGCTTAACCCAAGGTCACTTGATGGAGCGCCGCCCTGTTCCTTATTGTCCTAATTGCATTGTCCCTCTTACGGTCGTGAATGTCCTTCTTTAATGTCCTGACTTCCGGGACGAGCGTATGTCTTGCTTTCCGACTGCCCCTCGCGGTCACCTGTCCCTCAATAGAATTCTTGGCGACTCGGATACTTTTGATATCTTTCGCCTTATGCGTTTTTGTTCTCGTATTGGCATCCTTGGTGATATTTAGCGCCCTCTGATTATTCCGCACATTTGATGGTGCTACATAGCCTTCTCGGTTTGGTGCCTTCTTATGATAATTACTTACTTGGTCTTGATGGAAGCCGGCCTCGGGTGAGAGGGGGCTGTGACCATCTGTCTGGAACCCGTTGGTGTGGGGTACTAACAAGTACAAATATTTATTACATGAAAATTCATAGAGATAAAATAATACAACATTACAGTACCATAGTATTCTACAAACCACCAACCACTTATATAATATCAGTTCTTTACCAAATAAACAGCACTAGGTTGCTGCTCATTTTCGGGCCCACAGCCTCCTGCCACCTCACTGCTTGTGGCTAGGTAACTTGCATATAAAAATATCTCCAACAAAAATAACTTTCTCGTCTTACATTGTGTCACTCATGCCCTATGTATTCAAGTACTCCTTCATACATATAATGATTTCAATACAATTCTCTGTTCCACGTCCCGAGGCCTACCTCTAAGAACCTCTGTCTCTGGGTCCTCAAAATCAGGTAAGTACTCCAGTAGTCTCTCCAGTATTTGTTGCTACTTACGTCCCATTCAATGTCTATGAAGTTCCTCTATGCAGTTTTACCAAAAAACGTGTAGCACTACTACACTCGAAATTCCACTCTACCACTGAAGTTCCACTCTATACTAAAGTTCTACTCCCACATAATATTCATCAGACACGAAGCTCCTCCACGAACTTTCCCCCTATACAATCCTGTAATTCCATTACTATGTCATAATAACATGTTCTCATGATAAAATAAAAATAACAAATGTTTGTGCAAAATATATCCCTCCTTCCGACATCCCCTTCTACACGTCAGACCTGCCATAGTGGGTACTCCCACATTTTTGGACGAATCCACCTGAATTTCTCCTCAGACGGGATGCCAGCAGCTCTTATTCCCCAGTCACTTACTGACCTCCGGCGAGCAAGCATGTGTCGCTCTTTCCCTCATCATGCCATATCACATCTAACTCATTATATATTCTCACAATCTTTATAAAATCTGTAACCTATATCTACTAATGTTCTCAATGATCGCTGGACACATAATCAAGCACTTACAATCAATATATCGTAAAATTAAGAGTGCTTACCACAGTCAGGAGACGTGTGTCTGATGGGCTCACAAATATGGCGCTCATCCAAGGCCACAAATTCTCTTGGACTGTCTCTAAATGTTTTCTACAGTCCCGACATGAGTATATGAAGTCGCCAGCCAGGCTCCACACAAGAAAACCTGGTAAATTTCATCCACCCAAAGGATATCTCACAGTATGGTCCACACAGGACACGACGACCAATATAGGCTTCAGGTCGCCTTTAATACCGTTGACGATCACAGAGGAATGTCGTACGTCGTCCTCTGCAGTTTCCTTAGTAGGCATCCGTCAGTCCCGTGGGGTTATGGAGTTGTGCCCTGGATGTCTAGTTGTTGTAATCTACTTGGATGCAGCAATTGCTGTGGCTGTGAAGGCCAACCCGAGAATGACAGTCTCGACTGCAGCGAGCACAGATAAACGCCGAAGCAGGTGCGTCTGACAGTGGTCGAGACCTCTTCTGAAGTCTGTCATCCTCCGCCTCCCTCTTCAGTTCATCCTCGAATTGCTGGAGTTCCTTCTGCACTTTGCATCTCCAGGCAGATCTGTCCGCAGCTGCTGCCTCCCAAGTGTTGATGTCGATGTTTATCTGCTTGAGGTCGCGTTTGCAGGCATCTTTGAAACGCAGCTGAGGTCATCCGGTGGGTCTCCTTCCTGATGCCAGTTCTCCATACAAGAGGTCCTTCAGTATGCGGCCATCAACCATGTGCGTGACATGTCCCAGCCATCGCATGCGTCTCTGTTTCAGGAGAGTGAACATTGAAGGGACCCCTGTTCTCTCGAGTACTGTGTTGTTGGTGACGTAGTCTTTCCACATGATGTCAAGGATGCGTCTCGGGTTCCACATGTGAAAGGTATTGAGCCGTCTCTCCTGGCGAGAGTGCAGGGTCCAGGATTCCGAGCCGTAGAGAAGTGTACTCACCACATATGCCATGTAGAGTTGTGCCTTGGTGTGCACTGTCAGTTTGGCATTTTCCCAAAAGCGCTTTGTGAGCTTGGCCAGTGGTGTTGTGGCCTTCCCGATACGCCTGTTGAGCTCAATGTCCAGGGAAAGGGTGTCTGAGATTGTGGAGCCCAGGTACAAAAACTCGTGAACTGCCTCCAGTAGATAGTCTGCTATACTTGTATAGGGTAGCTCATTGACGTCTTGTCCCATCACCTGTGTCTTCTTCAGGCTGATTGTCAGGCCGAATGCGGAACAGGCTGCGGCAAAGCGGTAGAGGAGCTGCTGCAGGCCTTCTGCTGTGTGCGTGATGATCGCTGCGTCGTCGGCGAAGAGGAACTCCCTGAGGCTTCACATCAGTACTTTTGTCTTTGCTCGGAGTCTGGGCAGATTATAGAGCTTTCCATTAGATCTTGTACGGAGATACCCCCCTCCCCGCTCAGCTCGTTGATGCCGTGAGGGGGGCTTAGTGGGCGGCTGCCGAAGTGTGATGCTCCTTGGGACAGTCCTCTGTCCTTTTCTAGCCTTGTGCTCCTGCTGCCATCCTCTCGAATTGTGCTGGGCACCTTTTCCTTTTCTTTTGTTTCGTTTTTTGTTTTCTCCCCCTCTTCTCCTATCTGCTTGCCGTTTCCTGCCTACTTTTTGCTTGTTTTGGTTCTTCCTTTGGACTTCTTCTATTTTGATGCCCGGGTGCTTGAGGAGGCATACTCTTGCACTCGTAGAACTGTAGTACCCAACGTCGAGAGCGAGGGGAACCTTTTATTGTCAATCCCCCTTTCGTCACTGAACCCGATCTCGAGGACTGTCGGTTCTTAAGGTGGCGTTTGTGGGCGTATACTCACGACGCACCCCTAGGGGGCCCCGGCATGATCGGCGATAGCTTCTTGTTGGGTGTCCTGCCTCTAATTGTGGCTCCATGGTGGGTGTGGGGGCACATTCGTGAATGAATGTTGATTTTTCGTAGCAATGATATCTACTGTTTCTGCCGTTTCTCCTTTACCTTCTCAGGCTTGTGGGGTGGGCGACCAAGCCCCCGAGTCGGTCCGTGTTGGAAGACCAGGCTCTGTAGCCTCCGCTGCATTGGGCCCCGACCTTGCTCCTCCTTTGGCCTTTCTGACTCCTCCCCTCGGCTCCCCTCCCTCGTCTGTGGTTGGGTCGAGCCCTAAGCCCCCAGTGGTGACTACCTCGTCCCCTGATGCGGCTCCATCTCTAGTTGTCACTACTGCGCCTTTTAACCCTCTCTCTCTGGGGGTTCTCATCGCCGTTCTCGTCACGGCCGCCCTCGCTCGATTCCATCCCGTTCTGATACCTATCAGGCTTTGTTTTGTCCCGCTTCATGGGCCAAATATTTTGATCTCCTCCCTCTTGATTCTGCGCCTCCTGACGATTTCTCCCTCCATCGACATCTCGTTGATTTCGTGGATGCCTCTTTTACCTTCAACCCCACTCGTCTTGGTACACGTGTCGTTGCTGCTCCTTCTCAGGACGCGGCTTCCCGCTTGGCTGCCTTATCCTGCCTTGGCGAGACCCTGTTCGGGTCTCAAAGAACGTTCAGTTGAACGCCAGTGTTGGCACTATTCTCCTCCTGCCCAATGTTTCGACCGCTGTTCGGAATCTGCGAGACTGCCACGACGATATTCGACATATCCTGATGCCCAGTGCCATTCTGTTCTCCAGGTGGATACGTTTACTCGTCCCTCTCGTGGTAGTCGCCGTCAACCCCTTCGGGTTGTGAAGATTACCTTTGATGGTCGGACCCTTCCACCCTCTGTCATTCTTGCTGGTGCCAAATGCTCTGTCCAGGAGTACATTCCTTCTCCTAGGCTCTGTAACAAGTGCTGGAGGTTTGGGCATGGTGCCCTCCGCTGCTCTGTGTCTGTCTCTCTCTGTCCTTTGTGTGGTGGTGAAGGTCACTCTAAGTCGGAGTGCACTTCTCCCCAAGTTCGCTGCCTCAACTGCGGTGAGGCCCATCCTACCTTCTCCCGTGCCTGTATCCATTACAAGCTTGAGGCAGCCGTCCTCAACTTGAAGCACCGGGAGCGTTTGTCTTTTCCTGAGGCGAGGCGCCAGGTTCGCCGGCTCCCGCCTTATGCTAACTTCTCTTATGCTCGCGTGTTGCCCTCTTCCTCTCCTCGTCCTTCCCATTTTCCTCAGACTCACAACCGTTTCCGGGCCTTGGACCCTGATACGCCCACTGCTCCCTCCTCTGTTCCTTTGAGATCTGTCCCGAAGGGTCCCCCTCCTGGTCCTCTGTCTGGGGTTCCCCTTCTTTCTACCCGGTCTGTCATGTCTCCTGTGTCTTCTTCCTCGTCTCCCTCCGATCCTCCTCCTCCATCTATTGCCTCTGCCCGCCGCCTGTCGGTGCAGGCGGATGTCCATCGCTCTCCTAACGGCCGTCGTTTGTGCTCCCGTTCAGCTTCTCCTGTCGAGACACTGGAATCCGTTGCCCAGTACGTGGTTGCTGGGACACCGGTCTCTTTAAGTCAGAAGCGTAAGCCTGGCCCCTCTCCTTCCTCCTCCCCGGCGGGTAAGAAGGCTTTGCTTTCTTCCTCAGCCCCTCCTTCTGGCTCTGTTGCTCCTTCCCCTCCCATTTCAGTGATTACGCCCCTGTTCCTGCTATGGAGGTTTCTTTGGCCCCTGCTTCCCTTTCGGTTGCTGCTCTTGCTGAGGTACGCTCCCCTTTTTCTACTCCCCTCTTCCTGCTGCTGTCCTTGACTGCTCCTCTCCGTTGTCTCCTCCTCCTCCTCCGGACTCCGCCCGCCAACCCCTGGTCTGTTCTCCCGCTTCCTTCCCTCCGTCTTTGCTCAGTTTACCCATGCCCCCTAACCTTGACTTTGCTGACCCTGATCCCGACCCTGATATTCTTTAACGTGCTGTGTTGCTCTTTCGCCTTTGTTTCTTCCTTGTTCTCTGTTGTTGTCCTTTCTCTTCTCGTCGATGTCTCTTCTTCAATGGAACGTTCGAGGTTATTACGCCAATTTCCTCGAACTCCAACTTCTGATTTCACGGTTTTCGCCCCTTTGTGTCTGTCTCCAGGAGCCGATGCTTGGTGCTCGTCCTGGTCGTTTTCGTGGCTATTCCTTTCTCTCCCCCCCCCAGCCAATGCTGGGGCTCCTAATTCTTCTGCTCTCTTGATTCGCGCTGATGTTCCTTTTGTTCCTTTACTTTTTCCTTTGCCTCTCCATTGTTCTGCTGCTCGTATCTTGTGGGGAAATGGTACACAGTTTGTTCCATTTATCTCCCCCCGAGTGTCCCGCTTTCTCTTCCTGATTTGAAACACCTCTTGGACTCCTTGCCGGAGCCTGTGCTCCTGCTGGTGACTTCAATTGTCGTCATTCTCTTTGGGGTGATGTTCTGACGAATACCCGGGGTCGCCTTCTTGAGCCGTTTCTCCTCTCTTCTTCCCTGTCTCTTCTGAATTCTGGTGAGCCCACTCATTTGGACTCTCGAACTCGCACCCTTTCCTGTCTTGATCTTTCTCTCTGCTCTTCTTCTCTTTACTTAGATTTCACGTGGCAGGTTCTTGATGACCTCCATGGCAGTGATCATTTCCCTATCCTTGTTTCCTTTTTCTCTTTTCGCCCTTCCCTCTCTTTCCCTAGGTGGCAGTTTGCTAAAGCAGACTGGAACCTATTTACCCTCAGTGCTGCTCTCTCTGACCTCTCCCTTCTGCCTCTCCCTCGCGCTCTCCTCCTTTTTCATGACACTGTCTTCGACGCTGCCCTCCGCTCTATTCCTCGCTCTTCCTCTCGGGGTCCACGGAAGTGCGTTCCCTGGTGGAATGCGGACTGTGCTCGGGCTGTTCGCTGTAAGCGTGCAGCCTGGAAGAGGCACCGCCGTCGGCAGACGACCGATTCTTTTCTTTTCTTTCGGAAAGCGAGTGCGGTGGCCCGTAGGGCCATCCGTACGGCTAAACGTGAATGTTGGGCTTCTTATGTCTCCACAATTACGTCCGAAACTCCCCTGCCACAGATCTGGAAGCGTATCCGCAAGATAGCGGGTAAGTTCGTTCCCGATGTTTCCCCGTCCTTCACCTCCGTGGTACTCTTGTGGCGGACCCGTTGCAGGTTGCTACCGAACTGGGTTCCACTTTTCTTCTGTTAGCTCTGGTCTTCATCTTCCCCAATCTTTCCTTCTTCGTAAACCTGTCCTTGAGTCTCGTCCTTTAGATTTCTGCACTCGTCTTCGACTTTCCTATAATGATCCCTTCTCTCTCTGAACTTCGTTCTGCCCTGGCCCTCTGCGGTTCTACGGCGGCGGGCTCCGATGGTATTCATTATGAGATGCTTCGCCATCTCCCTCCGTGCACGTCTCAGTATTTACTGAGTCTGTATAATCGGATCTGGGAGTCGTCGTCAGTCCCTGAGGACTGGCTCGATGCCGTTGTCCTCCCTGTTCGCAAACCAGGGTCTCTGGGACTTCCCCTAAGGACTTTCGCCCTATTGCCCTCACAAGTTGTGTCTGCAAACTCTTTGAACGTATGGTTAACGTTCGTCTGATGTGGTTCCTGGAACACCATCACCTCCTCTCCCCTTCTCAATTTGGTTTCCGCAAGTGCCGCAGCACGACAGATGTCCTGGTGAACTTGGAGGTCTATATTCGTACTGCTTTTGCTGCGAGGACCTCCGTTGTTGCCGTCCTTTTTGACCTGGAAAAGGCTTACGACACCACTTGGCGATATCATATTCTATCCCAGCTTCATTCTTTTGGCCTTCGTGGTCATCTCCCTCTCTTTCTCCGCAGCTTCCTCTCTCGTCGTTCCTTTCGGGTGCGCCTTGGTACCGCTCTCTCCTGCCTCTCTCTCTGCCTCTTTTCAGCAAGGTGTGCCCCAGGGTAGTGTTCTGAGCACTACTCTTTTTCTGGTTGCCCTCAATGGTCTTCTTTCCTCTTCCTTCAGGTGTCTTCTCTGCTCTCTATGTCGATGATCTTACCCTTTGCTGTCAGGGTGATGATTCGCCTCTCCTTCAGCGCCGGCTTCAACTTGCGATTGATGCCGTGTCGTCTTGGGCCACCGATCATGGCTTCAAGTTCTCTACTTCTAAGACTTGTGCCATGTCTTTTACTCGGAAACGGGTCGTTCTTCGTCCCTCTTTGTCACTTTATGGTCATCCCCTTGAGTACAAAGATTCCGCGAAGCTTTTGGGGTTATTCCTTGACACTCGTTTGTCTTGGTCTCCCCATATCTCTTACCTCCGTGTTGAGTGCTCTAAGGCCCTTACCCTCCTTCGAGTATTGTCCCATACTTCTTGGGGAGCGGATAGGCGCACTCTCCTTGCTTTGCATTCCTCTCTCGTCCTGTCTAAGCTCGATTATGGTTGCCCTGCTTACTCTTCTGCTTCTCCTTCTGCTCTTCGCCGTCTTGATGCTTTGCACCATACTGGGCTGCGCCTCAGTTCTGGTGCCTTTCGTTCGACTCCCGTCCTTAGCTTGTATGTTGACACTGGCTTCCTGTCTCTCCAGGACCGCCGTGATCGCTACTGTCTTCGCTATCTTGCGCAGTCCTTACAACATCCTTCCTCTCGCCTCTGTCGTGCTTTAACTTTTACCCCTCCTGCGGTTTTGTTCCTCTTCACCACCTCCCTCTTTCTGTCCGGTTATCTCGCTTACAGGATTTCTTTCCGTTCGTGTTTCTAATGTTTCTCCTGTGTTGTTCCTTCTTTGCCCCCGTGGAGAGTCCCCCTTCCGCAGTTTTGTATCCTTGACCCGCGTCACTAAAGCTTTTACCCCTCCTACGGTTCTAAAACGCCTTTTCCTTGAGCACTTTACTTCTCACTCCCGCTCCGTTTCTGTCTTCACTGATGGGTCTAAGTCTGCGGACGGTATTGGCTACGCTGTTGTTTTTCCTGATCGCACTTATATGTGTCGCTTACCTCCGGAGACTAGCATCTTTACAACGGAGCTTTTTGCTGTTCTCTATGCTCTTCGTCTCCTGCTTTCTCGTTGTCAGTCTTCCTTTGTGATTGTTGTTGACTCTCGTAGGGCCCTCATGGCTCTCGGGTCCTTTAATCCGGTTCATCCAATAGTTATCGAGATCCAGCATTGGCTGTTTCTTGTTCACAGTAGGTTTAAGTCTGTTGAGTTTTGTTGGGTTCCCAGCCATATTGGTGTGTCTTTAAATGAGCGTGCGGATGCTGCCGCCAAGGAAGCTGTCCGCTCTTGTCCCGTCTCTCGTAAAGGTATTCCATATTCCGACTTTTACCCGGTTATCCATTCCTCCATCCTTACCCGTTGGCAGGCTTCTTGGTCATCTGTTACTGGTAACAAACTCCGTACTCTTAAATGTTGTGTTTCCTCGTGGCCTTCCTCCTACCACCGTAACCGGCGGTGGGAAACTGCTCTGGCGAGGTTGCGTATAGGCCATACTCGCTTAACCCATGGTCACTTGATGGAGCGCCGCCCTGCTCCTTATAGTCCTAATTTCATTGTCCCTCTTACGGTCGTGCATGTCCTTCTTGAATGTCCTGACTTCCGGGACGAGCGTGTGTCTTGCTTTCCGATCGACCTTCACAGTCACTTGTCCCTCGATAGAATTCTTGGTGACTCGGATACTTTTGATATCGTTTGCCTTATGCGTTTTTGTTCTCGTATTGGCATCCTTGGTGATATTTAGCGCCCTCTGATTATTCTGCACATTTGATGGTGCTACATAGCCTTCCCGGTTTGGTGCCTTCTTTTGATAATTACTTACTTACTTGTACGGAGATAGATGCCTTCTGTGGTTGTTCTAAAGGCATGCTTGATGAGGATCGTGAAGAAGATGCCGAACAGGGTTGGGGCAAGAACACACCCGTGTTTAACACCACTGTTAATGTTGAATGGTTCAGAAGTTGAGCCATCGTACACGACTGTTCCCTTCATGTCCTTGTGGAACGATTGTATCATGCTGAGTACGGGTGGGTGGGCAGCCAATTTTGGCCAAGATCTTGAAGAGTCCGTCCCTACTCATGAGGTCGACGGCCTTTGTAAGGTCAATGAAGGCAATGTACAAGGCTTTTCTCTGCTCCTTGCACTTTTCTTGAAGCTGTCTCAGAGAGAACACCATGTCAGTGGTCGACCCCTCTGCTCGGAAACCGCACTGTGACTCGGGGTACACTCTTTCGGCAAGAATATGAAGACTGACCAAGACGACCCTGGCGAAGAGTTTGCCAAAGACGCTGAGGAGGGATATGCCACGATAGTTGTTTACATCGCTTCTGTCACCTTTATTTTTGTAGAGAGTGATGATGTTTACATCTCTCATGTCTAGTGGCACCGAACCCTCACTCCAGCGCTCCCACAGAAGTTCATGAAGCTCAGATTTAAGTGTTCCACGAGCACACTTGAGAACTTCAGGCGGAATCCTGTCTTCTCCTGGGGCCTTCCCTGAGGAAAGTGAATCCACTGCTTTCTCAACTTCTTCCACAGTTGGTTCAAGATCAAGTTCTTCCATGATGGGCAGTCATTCGATTGCATACGAAGCCCCTACGATGACCAAGTTCTCTCTGCAGTTGAGTTCGGAGTAATATTCCACCCACCGATTCATCTGTTGATCACGGTCTTTAATGATCTCTCCGGTGGCTGACTTTAGAGGAGCCGTCCGGTTTTGTGTAGGGCCTGTTGCCTGTTTGATCCCTTCGTACATGCCTCTTATGTTGCCAACAGTGGCCGCAGTCTGGATGCTGGAACAGAGTCGAAGCCAGTAATCGTTAGCACAACGCCTCGCAGTTTGTTGAACTCTACTGCGGGCAGTATGGAGGGCCTGTAGCTTCCTTTCTGAGGGCAGGTTCTTGCAGGATGAGAGAGCTCGTCTCTTTTTCCTCTACGATGGGTAACAGTTCCTCTGCACTGGCCTCGAATCAATCTGCTGACTTGTTCTGCCTCCTACCGAAGGTGGACATAGCAATGTTGAAAATAGTGCCCCCGAGATGTGACCACCTCACTTGCGCTATCGCAGGGTGGTACAGGAAGGGTATTTACCAGCCGCGCAGTGAATTCCTCCACCTTGTGAAGGTCACGGGTCTTGTTTACGTTAGTGCGTGGTCTTCCCTCCTTCTTTGCTCAGTGGATTTTCTGGGGCTGGAACTTTACTCTGCAAACGACGAGAGAGTGATCGGTGTCACAATCTGCACTCTGGAAGCTGCGAGTCAGTTTGACATTTCTCAGATTGCTACGCCCCGTAAGCACCAGGTCGAGTTGGTGCCAATGCTTAGACCTGGGGTGTCTCCAGGAAACCTTATGCTGGGGCTTAACCCCTGTAAATATAACTGATATCAACACGAGCGCACTAAATTTTGAAAGAGAAATTGAAAACATGCCCATGCACTCGGCCCCAGGTCCAGACTCATGGAATTCAATATTTATAAAGAAATGCAAAGTGCCGGTAGCACAGGCACTCAGTATAGTGTGGAGGAAGAGCTTGGACACGGGGGAGATACCAGATGCACTTAAAGTAGCAGACATAGCCCCTCTACACAAGGGAGGGAGCAAAGCATTGGCAAAGAATTATAGACCAGTTGCACTAACATCGCACATAATAAAAGTATTTGAGAGAGTGATTAGGAGTCAGGTCACCAATTTCATGGAGACCAATGACCTTCACAACCCAGGCCAACATGGATTTCGAGCAGGAAGATCGTGCCTCTCACAGCTACTTGAGCACTACGATAAAGTCACTGAGGCATTAGAAGAAAAACAGAATGCTGATGTGATATACACGGACTTCGCAAAGGCTTTCGACAAATGTGACCATGGCGTGATAGCACACAAAATGAAGTCAATGGGAATAACCGGTAAAGTAGGACGCTGGATACTCAGTTTTCTGTCAAATAGGACTCGGCGAGTAACGGTCAACCATATAAAATCTAGTCCAAGTGCAGTTAAAAGCTCTGTACCTCAGGGTACAGTCCTTGCACCGCTGCTTTTCCTTATTCTTATATCAGATATAGACAAAAATACAAGTCACAGCTTCGTATCATCCTTTGCAGACGACACAAAAATCAGTATGAAAATTACCTCGGCTGAAGACATTGAAAAACTTCAAGCTGATATTAATAAAGTTTTCGACTGGGCATCAGAAAATAATATGATGTTTAACAGTGACAAATTTCAGGTACTCAGGTACGGTAAGAATGAGGACCTTAAACATAATACAGGGTACAAAACACAATCAAATGTGCCCATAGTAGGAAAACAACATGTAAAGGATTTGGGAATAATGATGTCTGACGACCTAACGTTTAGGGAGCATAACCAAGCAAATATTGCGACAGCCAGAAAAATGATAGGATGGATTACGAGAACTTTCAAATCCAGGGATCCCATCACAATGCTTGTACTCTTCAAGTCACTTGTGCTGTCCCGTCTTGAGTACTGTTCAGTACTCACTTCCCCCTTCAGAGCAGGAGAGATTGCTGAAATAGAGGGAATACAGAGAACATATACAGCACGTATAGACGCGATAAAGCACCTAAATATTGGGATCGTCTCAAAGCTCTCCAAATGTACTCACTAGAAAGAAGACGAGAGAGATATCAAATAATATACACCTGGAAGATACTGGAGGGCCAGGTCCCAAATCTACACAGTAAAATAACAACGTACTGGAGTGAACGATATGGAAGAAAATGCAGAATAGAACCAGTGAAGAGCAGGGGTGCCATAGGCACAATCAGAGAACACTGTATAAACATCAGAGGTCCGCGGTTGTTCAACACCCTCCCAGCAAGCATAAGAAATATTGCCGGAACAACCGTGGACATCTTCAAGAGGAAACTAGATTTATTCCTCCAAGGAGTTCCGGACCAGCCGGGCTGTGGTGGGTATGTGGGCCTGCGGGTCGCTCCAAGCAACAGCCTAGTGGACCAAACTCTCACAAGTCAAGCCTGGCCTCGGGCCGGGCTTGGGGAGTAGAAGAACTCCCAGAACCCCATCAACCAGGTATCAACCAGGTATCAACCAGGCTTGGTGTTGAAGAAGGAATTGGTGATGCAGAGATCATGACGACAGCAGAACTCCAGGAGGCGCTGCCACTCTCATTCATCTTCCCTAATACAAACTGGCCCAGGCAGGAAGGCCAAGAGGTGTGATCAGAACTAACTCTGATCATAGCTCTGCATTAAAATATGCATTAAAATCTCCCAGGAGGAAGACTGGCTCTTGCTGAGGTATGTCTCTGAGAGTTAGGCCGAGGTCATCAGAACTCGTCCCTTCGCTTCGGTAGAGGAGACTCAGTGTTGGTGCATAGGCGTTGATGAGGCTGACCATTCCTGCTGCTGTATGAAGCTGAAGGGGGCAATAGGTTCCAATTTGCCTAAAAATGCAATAAATGAAAACTGGTTCGATTTCAATCAAACTTTTTTGACAAGTTGTATATGAAAGTGTTTCANGTGAAGATAACTTTGATGGTAGGACCCTTCACCCTCTGTCATTCTTGCTGGTGTCAGGTGCTCTGTCCAGGAGTACATTCCTTCTCCTAGGCTCTGTAACAAGTGCTGGAGGTTTGGGCATGGTGCCTTCGCTGCTCTGGACTGTTTCTGTCCTTTGTGTGGGGGCGAAGGTCACTCTAAGTCGGAGTGCACTTCTCCCAGGCTCGTTGCCTCAACTGCGGTGAGGCCCATCCTGCCTTCTCGTGCCTGTATCCATTACAAGCTTGAGGCAGCCGTCCTCAACTTGAAGCACCGGGAGCGTTTATCTTTTCCTGAGGCGAGGCGCCAGGTTCGCCGGCTCCCGCCTTATGCTAATATCTCTTATGCTCGCGTGTTGCGCTCTTCTCTCCTCGTCCTTCCCACCTTCCTCACTCACAACCGTTTCCGGGCCTTGGACCCTGATACGCCCACTGCCCCCTCCTCTGTTCCTTTGAGTTCTGTCCCGAAGGGTCCCCCTCCTGGTCCTCTGTCTGGGTTCCCCTTCTTTCTACCTGGTCTGTCATGTCTCCTGTGTCTTCTTCCTCGTCTCCCTCCGATCCTCCTTCCCATCCTTCTCCTCCATCTATTGACTCTCCCGCCGCCTGTCGGTGCGGGCTGATGTCCATCGCTCTCCTAACGGCCGTCGTGTGTGCTCTCGTTCAGCTTCTCCTGTTGAGACGCTGGAATCCGTTGCCAATACGTAGTTGCTGGGACACCGGTCTCTTTAAGTCAGAAGCGTAAGCCTGGCTCCTCTCCTTCCTCTTCCCCGGCGGGTAAGAAGGCTTCGCTTTCTTCCTCGCCCCTACTTCTGACTCTATTGCTCCTTCCCCTCCCATTTCGGTGGTTGCGCCCCTGTTCCTGCTATGGAGGTTTCTTTGGCCCCGCTTCCCTCTCGGTTGCTGCCCTTGCTGAGGTGCACCCCCTCTTTCTACTCCCTCTTCCTGCTGCTGTCCTTGACTGCTCCTCTCGTGTCTCCTCCTCTTCCTCCTCCGGACCCCGCCCGCCCACCCTGGTCTGTTCTCCCGCTTCCTTCCCTCCGTCTTTGCTCAGTTTACCCATGCCCCTACCCCTGACTTTGCTGACCCTGATCCCGACCCTGATCTTCTTTAACGTGCTATGTTGCTCCTTTGCCTTTGTTTTTTCCTTTTTCACTGTTGTTGCCCTTTCTCTCCTCGTCGTTGTCTATTCTTCAATGGAACGTTCGTGGTTATTACGCCAATTTCCTCGAACTCCAACTTCTGATTTCGCGGTTTTGGCCCCTTTGTGTCTGTCTCCTGGAGCCGATGCTTGGTGCTCACACTGGTCACTTTCGTGGCTATTCCTTTCTCTCTCTGCCCCCCCCCACCCCCCACCTGTTGCTGGGGCTCCTAATTCTTCTGCTCTTGATTCTTTCTGATGTTCCTTTGTCCCCTTACTTTTTCCTTCGCCTCTCCATTGTTCTGCTGCTCGTATCTTTGTGGGGAAATGGTACACAGTTTGTTCCATTTATCTCCCACTGAGTGTCCCACTTTCTCTTCCTGATCTGAAACACCTACTGGACTCCTTGCCGGAGCCTGTGCTCCTGCTGGGTGATTTCAATTGTCGTCATTCCCTTTGGGGTGATGTTCTGACGAACACCCGAGGTCGTCTTCTTGAGCTGTTTATCCTCTCTTCTTCCCTGTCTCTTCTGAATTCTGGTGAGCCCCACGCATTTGGACTCTCGGACTTGCACCCTTTCCTGTCTTGATCTTTCTCTTTGCTCGTCTTATCTTTACTTAGATGTCACGTGGCAGATTTTTGATGACCTCCATGGCAGTGACCATTTCCCCATCCTTGTTTCCTTTTTCTCTTTTCACCCTCCCCTCTCCTTCCCTAGGTGGCAGTTTGCTAAAGCGGACTGGAACCTATTTACCCTCAGTGCTTCTCTCTCTGACCTCTCCCTCGCTCTCTCCTCCTTTTACATGACTGTTTTCGACGCTGCCCTCCGCTATATTCCTCGCTCTTCATCTCGGGGTCAACGGAAGTGCGTTCCCTGGTGGAATGCAGACTGTGCTCGGTCTGTCCGCTGTAAGCGTGCAACGTGGAAGAGAGACCGCCGTCGGCAGACGGCCGATTCTTTTCTTTTCTTTCGGAAAGCGAGTGTGGTGGCCCGTAGGGCCATCCGTACGGCTAAACGTGAATGTTGGGCGTGAAACGTGAATCTTGTCTCCACCATTACGTCCGAAACTCCTTTGCCACAGATCTGGAAGCGTATCCGCAAGATAGCGGGTAAGTTCGTTTCCGATGTTTCACCGGTCCTTCACCTCCATGGTACTCTTGTGGCGGACCCGTTGCAGGTCGCTACCGAACTGGGTTCCCACTTTTCTTCTGTTAGCTCTGGTCTTCATCTTCCCCAATCTTTCCTTCTTCGTAAACCTGTCCTTGAATCACGTCCTATAGATTTCTACACTCGTCTTCGACTTCCCAATAACGATCCCTTATCTCTCTCTGAACTTCGTTTTGGCCTGGCCCTCTGCGGTTCTACGGCAGCGGGCTCCGATGGCATTCATTATGAGATGCTTCGCCATCTCCCTCCGTGCACGTTTCAGTATTTACTGAGTATGTATAATCGGATCTGGGAGTCGTCGTCAGTCCCTGAGGACTGGCTCGATGCCATTGTCCTACCTGTTCGCAAACCAGGGTCTCTGGGAACATCCCCTAAGAACTTTCGCCCTATTTCCCTCACAAGTTGTGTCTGCAAACTCTTTGAACATATGGTTAACGTTCGTCTGATGTGGTTCCTAGAACACCATCACCTCCTCTCCCCTTCTCAATTTGGTTTCCGCAAGTGCCGCAGCACAACAGATGTCCTGGTGAACTTGGAAGTTTATATTCGTACTGCTTTTGCTGCGAAGACCTCCGTTGTTGCCGTCCTTTTTGACTTGGAAAAAGGCTTACGACATGATATGGCGTTATCATTTTCTATCCCAGCTTCATTCTTTTGGCCTTCGTGGTCATCTCCCTCTCCTTCTCCGCAGCTTCCTCTTTCGTCGTTCCTTTCGGGTGCGCCTTGGTACCGCGCGCTCTGCCTCTTTTCAGCAATACAAAGGTGTGCCCCAGGGTAGTGTTCAGAGCACTACTCTTTTTCTAGTTGCCCTCAATGGTCTTCTTTCCTCTCTTCCTTCAGGCATCTTCTCCGCTCTTTGTCTATGTTCTTACCCTTTGCAGTCAGGGTGATGATTCGCCTCTTTAAACGCCGGCTTCAGCTTGAGATTGATACCGTGTCGTCTTGGGCCTCCGATCATGGCTGAAAGTTATTTTCTACTAAGACTTGTGCAATGACTTTTACTCGGGAACGGGTCGTTCTTCGTCCCTGTTTGTCACTTTATGGTCATCCCCACGAGTACAAAGATTCTGCGAAGCTTTTGGGGTTATTCTTTGACACTTGTTTGTCTAGGTCTCCCCATATATCTTACCTCCGTGTTGAGTGCTCTAAGGCCCTTGCCCTGCTTACTCGTCTGCTTCTCCTTCTACTCTTCGCCGTCTTGATGCTTTGCACCATACTGGGTTGCGCCTCACTTCTGGTGCCTTTCATTCGACTCCTGTCCTCAGCTTGTATGTTGACACTGGCTTCTTGTCTCTCCAGGACCCCCGTGATCGCTACTGTCTTCGCTATCTTGCGCGGTCCTTGCAACATCCTTCCTCTCGCCTCTGTCGTGCTTTAACTTTTACCCCTTCTGCGGTTCCTGTTCCTCTTCTTCACCTCCCTTTTTCTGTCCAGTTATCTCGCTTTCAGGATTCTCTTCCCATTCGTATTTCTAATATTTTTCGTATTGGCCATACTCGCTTAACCCATGGTCATTTGATGGAGCGCCGCCCTGCTCCTTATTGTCCTAATTGCATTGTCCCCCTTACGGTCGTGCATGTCCTTCTTGAATGTCCTGACTTCCAGGACGAGCGTGTGTCTTGCTTTCCAACCGCCCCTCGCGGTCACCTGTCCGTCAATAGAATTCTTGGTGACTCGGATACTTTTGATATCGTTCACCTTAGGCGTTTTTGTTCTCGTATTGGCATCCTTGGTAATATTTAGCTCCATCTGATCATTCCGCACATTTGATGGTGCTACATAGCCTTCCCAGTTTGGTGCCTTCCTTTGATAATTACTTGCTTGTTGTATGGATAAAGACTTGACTTCTCTTACCCAGGCTCATGGGGTGGGCGACCAGGCCCCTGAGTCGGACCGTCCTGGAAGACCGGGATCAGTAGCCCCCGTTACAGGACCCGGTTTAGGCCCAGACCGGACTCTTCCTCCCTGCTCCCCTCCCTCCTCTGTGGTTGGGTCGAGCCCCAAGTCTGCTGTGGTTACCGTCTCGTCCCATTGCACGGCTCCATCTCTTCTTGTGACTACTGCACCTTTCGAACCGTCTCTCTCTAAGGGTTCTCATCGCCGTCCCCACCACGGCCGCTCTCGTATGCTCCCTTCCCATCCTACTTCGTTCCATGCTTTGTTTGGTCCTGCTACGTGGACTATGTACTTTGACCTCCAACCTTTGGATTTAACTCCTCCTGACGATTTTTCCCTTCATAGGCATCTTGTCGATTCCGTGGATGCCTCTGTCACCTTCATCTCTACTCGTCTTGGTACCCGTGTCGTTGCTGCTCCTTCTCAGGATGCGGCCACCCGCTTGGCCGCCTTATCCTGCCTTGGCGAGACACCTGTTTGGGTCTCGAAGAACGTTCGGTTGAATGCCAGTGTTGGCACTGTTCTCCTCCCGCACCATGTTGCGACCGGTGTTAGGGATCTCAAGGACTGCCACGAGGATATCAAGCATATCCTCGAGGTCCAGGGTCATTCTGTCCTCCCGGTGGATACATTTACTCGTCCCCCTCGTGGTCATCGCCGTCTGCCCCTTCGGGTTGTGAAGGTTACCTTTGATGGTAGGGACCTTCCGCCCTCTGTCATTCTTGCTAGTGTCAGATGCTCCGTTCAGGAGTATATTCCCTCTCCGAGGTTCTGCGGTAAGTGCTGGAGGTTTGGGCATGGAGCCCTCAAATGCTCTAGTCCTGTCTCTGTCGCCTGTGTGGAAGCGAGGGTCACTCTAAGTTGGAGTGCACTTCTCCCAAGGCCCACTGCTTCAATTGCGGTGAGGCCCATCCTACCTTCTCCCGTGCGTGTATTCGTTACAAACTTGAGGCGGCTGTCCTCAGCTTGAAGCACCGAGACCGTTTGTCTTTTCCTGAGGCTCGGCGCCAAGTTCATCGTCTCCCCTCTTTCGCTGGTGTCTCCTATGCTCGCGTGGTGCGCTCTTCCTCTCCTCTTCTTTCCCACCTTCCTTAGTCTCACAACCGTTTCCGAGCCTTAGACCCGGACATGCTCACCACCACCTCCCCTGTTTCCCTCCGTTCTGGTCCGAAGGGTCCCCCTCCTGGTTCTCTGTCTAGGGTTCTCCTTCTTTCTACCCAGTCTGTCACGTCTTCCTTTTCCTCTCCCTCTAGTCCTCCTTCCCGTCATTCTCCTCCGTCTCTTGGCTCTCCACGCCACCTGACTGTGCGGGCCGACGTCCATCGCTCTCCTGATGGTTGTGTTGTTCGCTCTCGCTCTTCATCTCCTATCGAGACGCTGGAGTCTGTTGTCCAGTACATTGCTGCTGGGACCCCCGTATCTTTGAGTCAGAAGCGGAAACCTGGCTCCTCTCCTTCCTCCTCCCTTGTCGGTAAGAAGGCTTCGCTTTCTTCTTCACTGATAGAACGATTCTATCGTTCCTTCCCCTCCCGCTTCGGTGATGGAGCCCCCTGTTCCTACTGTAGGGGTTTCTTAAGCCCCCAATTCCATCTCGGTTACTGCCCTTGCTGAGGTGCGCTCCCCTCTTCCTGCCCCCCCTCCAGACCTGCTCGTCCACCTCTGGTCTGTCCTCCCGCTTCTTTCCCTCCTTCTTTACTCAGTTTACCCATGCCCTTAACCCTGACTTCGCTGACCCTGCTCCTGACTGTGCATTTTTAGCGTGCTGTGTTCCTTCTTCACCTTTGTTTCTTCTATGCTCTCTGTTACTCTCTCTTTGCTGATGTCTTTTCTTCAATGGAACATCCGTGGATTTTACGCCAATTTCCTTGACCTCCAACTTCTCATTTCACAGTTTTCGCCTTTTTGTGTCTGTCTCCAGGAGCCGATGCTTGGTGCTCGTCCTGGTCGCTTCCGTGGCTATTCTCCCCCGGTCCATAATTCTTCTGCTCTCTTGATTCGTTCCGAAGTTCCCTTTGTCCGCTTACTTTTTTCCTCGCCTCTCCACTGTTCTGCCGCTCGTGTCTTTGTGCGTAGATGGTACACGGTTTGTTCCATTTATCTCCCTCCCACTGTCCCACTTTCTCTTCCCGATCTTAAACACCTCCTAAACTCCTTGCCGGAGCCTGTACTCCTGATGGGTGATTTCAATTGTCGTCATGCCCTTTGGGGTGATGTGCTGACAAACACCATGGGTCGCCACCTTGAACCTTTCATCCTCTTCTTCCCTGTCCCTTCTTAATTCTCGTGAGCCCACTCATTTGGACTCTAGGACTCGCTCCCTTTCTTGTCTCGATCTTTCTCTGCGCTCGTCATCCCTTTCCTTACATTTCGGGTGGCGGGTCCTTGATGACCTCCATGGCAGTGACCATTTTCCTATCCTTATTTCTTTTTTCTCTTTTCGCCCTCCTCTCTACTTCCCTAGGTGGCGGTTTGCCGAGGCTGACTGGCGCCTCTTTACTCTCCGTGCTACTATTTCCGACCTCTCCGTTCTGCCTCTCCCTCGCGCCCTCCTTTTTCATGACACTGTCTTTGACGCTGCCCTCCACTCTATTCCTCGCTCTTCCTCTCGGCGAACGCGGAAGTGCGTTCCCTGGTGGAATTTGGACTGTGCTTGGGCTGTCCGCTGTAAACGTGCAGCCTGGAAGAGACATCGCCGCCGGCAGACGGTTGAGTTTTTTCTTTTGTTTCGGAAGGCGAGTGCGGTGGCCCGTAAGACCATCCGTGTGGCTAAACGTGCTTGCTGGGCGTCTTATGTCTCCACCGTTATGTCCGAAACTCCTCTCCCACTGGTCTGGAAGCGTATCCGCAAGATTGCGGGTAAGTTCGTTCCCGCTGTCTCGCCGGTCCTCCGCCTCCATGGTGCTCTTGTGGCGGACCCGTTGCAGGTTGCGACGGAACTGGGTTCCCATTTCTCTTCTGTTAGTTCTGGTTCTCATCTCCCCCAATCCTTCCTTCTTCGTAAGCCTCTTCTTGAATCTCATCCATTTAAATTTCTGTACTTATCTTCACCTTCCCTATAATGATCTCTTTTCTCTCTGAGATTCAGTCTGCCCTAGCCCTTTGCGGTTCTACGGCAGCGGGCTCCGATGGCGTTCATTATGAAATGCTTCACCATCTCCCTCTGTGCACGTCTCAGTATTTACTGAGTCTGTACAATCGGGTCTGGGAGTCGTCTTCGGTCCCTGAAGACTGGCTCGATGCTGTTGTCCTCCCTGTTCGGAAACCAGGGTCTCTCGGGTCATCCCCCAAGGACTTCCGCCCTATTGCCCTCACGAGTTGTCAGCAAGCTCTTTGAACGTATGCTTAACGTTTGTTTGATGTGGTTCTTAGAACACTATCACCACCTCTCCCCTTCACAATTTGGTTTTCGCAAGTGCAGCAGCACAACGGATGTCCTGGTGAACTTGGAGGTCTATATTCGTACTGCTTTTGCTGCGAGGACCTCCGTTGTTGACGTCCTTTTTGACCTGGAAAAGGCTGACGACACTACCTGGCGGTATCATATTCTGTCTCAACTTCATTCTTTTGGCCTTCGTGGGAACCTCCCTCTCTTCCTCCAGATCTTCCTCTCTCATCGTTCCTTTCGTGTGCGGCTTGGAACTGCTCTCTCTGCCCCTTTTCGGCAGTATGAGGGTGTACCCTTGGGTAGTGTTCTGAGCACTACTCTTTTTCTAGTTGCCCTCAACGGTCTTCTTTCCTCTCTTAACTCTGGCGTCTACTCTGCTCTCTATGTTGATGATCTTACCCTTTGCTGTCAGGGTGATGATTCACCTCTCCTTCAACGGCGGCTTCAACTTGCGATTGATGCCGTATCGTCTTGGGCCACCAATCATGGCTTCAAGTTCTCTGCGTCTAAGACTTGTGCTATGACTTTTACTCGGAAGCATGTCATTCTTCGTCCCTCTTTGTCGCTTTATGGTCATCCCATTGTTTACAGGGATTCCGCAAAGCTCTTGGGGTTAGTCTTTGACACTCGTTTGTCATTGTCAGCCCATATCTCTTACCTCCGAGTTCAATGCTCTAAGGCCCTTAACCTACTTAAGGTTTTGTCCCATACTTCTTGGGGAGCAGATAGCCGCACGCTCCTCTATTTGCACTCCTCTCGTCCTGTCTAAACTCGATTATGGTTGCCCTGCTTACTCTTCTGCTTCTCCTCCTACTCTTCGCCGTCTTGATGCAACCATACTGGGTTGCGTCTCAGCTCTGGTGCCTTTCGTTCGACTCCCGCTTTCAGTTTGTATGTTGAGACTGGCTTTCTCTTTCTTCAGGACCACCGTGATCGCTGTCTTCGCTATCTTGCGCAGTTCTTACAACATCCTTCCTCTCGCCTCTGTCGTGCTTTGACTTTTCCTGCTCCTGTAGCTCCTGTTTCTCTTCATCGTCTCCCACTTTCTGTCCGGTTATCTCGCTTGCAGGATTCTCTTTCTGTTCATATTTCTAATGTTTCTCCTCATATTGTTCCTTCCTTGCCTCCGTGGAGAGTCCCCCATCCCAAGTTTTGGATGTCCTTGACTTGTATTACTAAAGCCTTTACCCCTCCTACAATTCTGAAAAGCCTCTTCCTTGAGCACTTTTCTTCTCACTCCCACTCCATTTCCATCTTGACTGATGGGTCTGAGTCTGCAGACGGTGTGGGCTACGCTGTTGTTTTTCCTGACCGTACTTATATGTGTTGCCTCCCTTCGGAGGCTAGCTTTATGGCGGAACTTTATGCTATTCTCTATGCTCTCCGTCTCTTGCTTTCTCATTCTTCCTTTGTGGTTGTAGTTGACTCTCCTAGTACCCTCATGGCTCTAGGGTCCTTTAATCCTGTCCATCCGGTGGTCATCGAGATTCAGCATTGGCTGTTTCTTATTTCTAGTAAATTTAAATCGGTAGAGTTTTGCTGGGTTCCCAGCCATATTGGTGTTTCTTTCAATGAGCGTGCGGATGCTGCCGCTAAGGATGCTTTCCGTTCTTATCCCATCTCCCATAAAGGTATTCCTTATTCCGACTTTTATCCTGTTATTCATTCCTCCATCCTTGCCCGTTGGCAGGGTTGTTGGTCCTCTGTGGTTAGTAACAAGCTGCGTACTCTCAAACGTAGTGTGTCCCCGTGGCCTTCCTCCTACCACCGTAACCGACGGTGGGAAACTGCTTTGGCACGGCTGCGGGTTGGCCATACTCGCTTAACCCACGGTAACTTAATGGAGCGCTGCCCTGCTCCATATTGTCCGAATTGCGTTCTCTCTCTTACAGTTGTGCATATCCTTGTTGAATGTCCTGACTTCCAGGACGAGCGTGTGTCTTGCTTTCCGACCATCCCTCGCGGTCACTTGTCTCTCGATAGAATTCTAGGTGAATCGGATACTTGTGATATCGTTCGCCTTACGCGTTTTTGTTCTCGTATTGGCATTCTTGGTGATATTTAGCACCCTCTGATTATTTTGCACTTTGATGGTGCTACATAGCCTTCCCGGTTTGGTACCTTCTTTTGATAATTACCTTACCTTAGGCTAATAAAAGACTAACGCCTCCTAAAACATTTGCCGGAAAGCACATTATCAATGGTAAATATGCCAGAATGTTCTTGTTGTTCATTATTTACTTGAATTTACCTGAGGACCACTAACACTATAGTGGCTTCGATGAGGACAGGAAGCCGGCGGCTTGTCGAAGGTCTCCCATTCGTCCTGATTATTTTGTATAGCTCGATTTTAAAGTTTAACATAGTTTGGCCTTTACGGCTTCAGCGGGTAGGCGATTCCATGGGTTTATAAATTTTACGTGAAAAGCATCTCCTGTTTTCAGTCCTACATCGTGGCCTGTTGAGCTTGAAATATTTAAGTTGCTCCTTGTTGTGTTACATTTGACCTCTTGACGAAATCGTCTGGATCAACTTCCTCAAAATTGTTCAGTTTTTTAAAAGTTTCGATGAGATTCACTCTGTCATGTCTGGTTTGCAGTGTTGTTAGCCCTGTGTCACTCAGCAGTTTTTGGTACGAGAGGTGACATAGTTCTGGAATGAGTTTTGTTGCTCGGTGTTGTACTTTTTCCAGAGCACCCCCCCCCCCTCCCTGTTCAGCCCGTTGACGCCATGAGAGGGGCTTAGTGCGCGGCTGCCGGAGTGTGATTCTCCTTGGGACAGTCCTCTGTCCTTTTGTGGCCTTGTGCTCCTGATGCTGTCCTCTCTAATTATGCTGAACGACTTTTCCTTTTCCTTCTGTTTCGTTTTTCTCCCCCTTCTTCTCCTATCTGCTTGTCATTTCCTGCCGACCTTTTGCTTGTTTTGGTTATTCCTTTGGACTTCTTCTATTTTGACGCCCGGGTGCTTGAGGAGGCATACTCTTGCACCCGTAGAACTGTAGTACCCAACATCTCGAGCGAGGGGAACCTTTTATTGTCAATCCCCCTTTCGCTGCTGAACCCGATCTCGACGGACTGACGGTTCTTAAGGTGGCTTTTGTGGGGCGTATACTCACGACACACCTCTAGGGGGCCCCCCGGCATGATCGGAGATAGCTTCCTGTTGGGTTTCCTGCCTCTAATTGTGGCTCCATGGTGGGTGTGGGGGCACATTCGTGAATGAATGTTTCTTTTTCGTACCTATGTTGTGTTCTGTTCCTCCTTTACCTTCTCAGTCTCGTTGGGTGGGCGACCAAGCCCCCCGAGTCGGCCTGTATTGGAAGACCAGGCTATGTACCCCCGGTGCGTTGGGCCCCGACCTTGCTCCTCCTTTGACCATCCAGACTTCTTCCTCCAGCTCCCCTCCCTATGTGGTTGGGTCGAGCCTCCAGCCCCCAGTGGTGACCACTTCGTCCCCTGGTGCGGCTAAGTCTCTCGTTGTGACTACTGCGCCTTTTCACCCCTCTCTCTCTGGGGGTTCTCAACGCCGTCAGCGCCACGGCCGCACTCGCTCGTTTCCTTCCTGTACTGATGCGTATCAGGCCTTGTTTGGTTCTGCTTCATGGGCCAAATACTTTCATCTCCTCCCTCTTGATTCTGCGCCTCCTGATGATTTCTCCCTCCATCGGCATCTCGTTGATTCCGTGGATGCGTCTATTACCTTCAACCCCAATCGTCTCGGTACACGTGTAGTTGCTGCTCCTTCTCAGGATGCAGCTTCCCGCTTGGCTGCCTTATCCTGCCTTGGCGAGATCCCTGTTCGGGTCTCAAAGAACGCTCGGTTGAATGCCAGTGTTGGCACTATTCTCCTCCCGCCCCATGTTGCAACCGGTGTTCGGAATCTGCAGGACTGCCACGATGACATTCGGCATATCCATGATGCCCAAGGCCATTCTGTCCTCCAGGTAGACTCGTTTACTCGTCCCCCTCGTGGTCGTCGCCGTCAACCCCTTCGAGTTGTGAAGATCACCTTTGATGGTAGGACCCTTCCATCCTCTGTCATTCTTGCTGGTGCCAGGTGCTCTGTCCAGGAGTATATTCCTTCTCCTCGGCTTTGTAACAAGTGCTGGAGGTTTGGGCATGGTGTTCTCCGCTGCTCTGGGACTGTCTCTCTCTGTCCTTTGTGTGGGGGTGAAGGTCACTCTAAGTCGGAATGCCCTTCTCCCGAAGCTCGCTGCCTCAACTGTGGTGAGGCCCATCCTACCTTCTCCCGTGCCTGTATCCATTACAAGCTTGAGGCAGCCGTCCTCAACTTGAAGCACCGGGAGAGTTTATCTTTTCCTGAGGTGAGACGCCAGATTCGCCGGCTCCCGCCTTATGCTAACATCTCTTATGTTCGCGTGTTGCGCTCTTCCTCTCCTCGTCCTTCCCACCTTCCTCAGACTCAACACCGTTTCCGGGCTTTGGACCCTCATACGCCCACTGCCCTCTCCTCTGTTCCTTTGAGTTCTGTCCCGAAATGTCCCCCTCCTGGTCCTCTGTCTGGGGTTCCCCTTCTTTCTACCCGGTCTGTCATGTCTCCTGTGTCTTCTTCCTCGTCTCCCTCCGATCCTCCTCCTCCATCTATTGCCTCTCCCCACCGCCTGTCGGTGCAGGCGGATGTCCATCACTCTCCTAACGGCCGTCGGGTGTGCTCTCGTTCAGCTTCTGTTGAGACACTGGAATCCGTTGCCTGGTACGTGGTTGCTGGGACACCGGTCTCTTTAAGTCAGAAGCGTAAGCCTGGCTCCTCTCCTTCCTCCTCCCCGGCGGGTAAGAAGGCTTCGCTTTCTTCCTCGGCCCCTACTACTGGCTCTATTGCTCCTTCCCCTCCCATTTCATTGGTTGCACCCCCTGT
>WNGS01169458.1:124142-139920 GCA_020271785.1 Procambarus virginalis
ATCCTGACATGAGTCTAATACAGAGTTAAGAGTGTTCTGCGTGTTAGCATACCCAGTGGTGTGTATCATTATATCATCAGCATAGCTAATGATGTGGCCGTTGGGTTTGCTCGGTATAGAGTTTAACAGCGTGTTTATTAAGATATTAAATAAGGTAGGACTGAGGACACCACCCTGCGGGGTACCTAGTTCAAAGTCTCTTGTTACACTCCTATGCCCCTGGAAAAATACAGATGACTTCCTGTTGGATAAGTAACCCCTGATCCAACAAAGAAGCCGACCACCAATATTCATTCTTGCAAGCTCACTCAAGATAACATGTCTATTTGCAATGACTTGGAGATACTATGAACATGTTTGCCATAAAATTTTTGTTTTCTCTAATAGTCACATAGCATAGAGAAAACGGCATTGTATTGGATTTTCGTGGTAAGACATTTGTTGACCAAACTATTTGTGGTACTAGGGGCATCCAAGGATTATCTTCAAGGCTTCGTTCTGCAAGTTTTCAAGCCCTTTAAGCTTTCTTTCAGTCATCAAGGCAAGCAGAGGTGCAGCATAATCCACTAAAGATTTGATGTATGCAAGGTACATCATTTTGACAATTGTGACATTGGCACGATAGCCTGAGTGATAACCTGCAACATCTCCAAGAGGGCTTATGGAGCCTCTCTTTATACTGACGACAGAGTCAGAAGTACAAAAGGACAATACAAGGCCAAAGTATTTGAATCTGTTAACATAGTCAAGCTGGGAGCCATATCATACAGTTGGCATCTTGTGAACAGCTCCTCCCTGCCTGGGTGGACACCCGTTTAGTATCTTTGTTTCCTCTGCTGAGATATGACTAAACCTAAGTCCTGACATGAGACTAATACAGAGTTAAGAGTGTTCTGCATGTTAGCATAACAAGTAGTGTGTATCATTATATCATCAGCATACCCAATAGTGTGTATCATTTATCAACATGTATGATGATATATGATACAAGGAGGTCTAAATTGATCGATCGAACGATCTAAATTGGGTACTGATATATGGTCAAATGATTGGCGGAGGCCGTTTAATTCTGACAAATAATGTAAGGTTTAGAGGATAGGTAATGACGCAACCCGTCCTCGCAAATTCTTATAGTCAATATTGACTTATTAAATATGTGCATAGGTAACATACTTAAAATAATAGTTTCCCTTGAAAAGCTTCATAGAAAACACCGACCTTACCTAACCTACTTAGTATGTTAAGATAAGCATCTTATTGCTTCGTAATTACAATTATTACCTAACCTATACCTATAATAGGCTAAGTAACAATTGTAATTACAAAGCTATAAGATGCTTATTTTAACATACTAAGTAGGTTAGGTAAGGTCGGTGTTTTCTATGAAGCTTTTCAAGGAAACTATTATGTTTAGTATGTCACCTACGCACGAACTAATAAGTCAATATTGACTATACGAATTTGCGAGGACGGGTTGAATGACGATAGAGTTAGAAGCAAAAGGCAACATGAAAATCACATGGAATACCATCTCTAATATCCTAGGAACTAAACAACACTCCCACAACCAGATAACACTCTCTAAGGATGGCTTTACACCGTCAACTGACTTAGAAATGGCAAATGAATTTAATAGCTTCTTTTCATCGGTTGGTGCTGACCTTGCAGTAAAATCCCACAGACTCAGACACATTATGAACACATATATCTCTCAGGCAGCTATCCAAACTCTCTTTTTCTTTCACCAGTCAGCCCGACAGATGTTGTGTCCATCATACACTCACTAAAAACCAAAGCTCCATTGTATGCAAAGCTCAGTCCATTGTATACAAGAGCGCCTCCCAGCCATTGCGCCACCTATAGCTCTGCTGTTCAACAAATCCCTTGAGTGTCATACCTTCTCTGATATCCTTAAAAAAGCAAGAGTAACGCCAGTTCATAAAGGAGGTAATCCGGCAAACATAAACAATTATAGACCAATATCAAACCTACCCATACTATCAAAAATATTTGAAAAAATTATCTACAAACAGCTCTACTCCTATCTCGTAAAATTCGACATTCTTAGCCCCTGTCAGTTTGGCTTCCGCTCCTAAAAGAGTACCAACGATGCAATTATTAGTCTCCTTGATATAATTTACTCTGCCCTTGACAAAAATGAGTTTCCGATTGGACTCTTCATTGACCTGAGAAAGGCCTTTGATACTGTTAATCACAATTACCTCTTACTTAAACTCCATCATTATGGAATCCGAGGCCATGCACTGGACTATATCCAATCCTATCTTAGTGATAGACACCAATGTGTAGCCATCAATAATATAACCTCTCCCACTCTACCAATAACCGTTGGAGTGCCACAGGGCAGCATCTTGGGACCTCTCCTATTTCTTATATACATCAATGATCTGCCTAATGTCTCTAACATTCTGAAACCTATTTTGTTTGCTGATGATACTACCCTCATCTACTCTAACCCCAACCCACATACACTAAATAATGTTGTTAATAATGAACTAAAAAAAGTCCACATATGGATGTCAACCAACAAGCTAACAATTAACATAGCAAAGACCTACTATACATCTTATTTGGAAGCAAATCTACAAATGCAATTCAGCTTCAGATAGATAATGTAAACATTAGCAATAAAAAAGATGGAAAGTTTTTTGGCCTATTCCTAGACAAGAGACTAAACTTCAGTACCCACATACAACACATAACTAAGAAAATCGCTAAAACAGTTGGGATACTCTCCAAAATCAGATATTATGTACCTAACTCTGGTCTCATCTCTCTATATTATGCACTAATCTATCCCTATCTTAATTATGGTATCTGTGCATGGGGTTCAATTTATTTTAATTTCAAAATTTAAGGTTCAAAATTTACTAGAATGCTTCCAGTAAAGAATAACAAAGTTAATACCCCAAATTAGAAACCTGTCATTTGAAGAAAGATTGTCAAAGCTTAAATTACATTCTCTGGAAAGACAACTAAAGAATTATATATAGGGGTGACATGTGGTTTATGATTTTGTTGATTTGTTTCTATATTTTCATAAATAAAGCATGCTTACTGTCTTATTCCAAGTTTTACGACAATTTTACAAGGTTTAAAATATAAAGCTCAATATATATTTGTTTTTTATACAGGAATTATACGTTAATATAACATTATAATAACGTAACATGTCGTGTAAATAACGTTATATTGACGACATATAAATGTTATATTTATGTTATAAGAACGTAAATTGGATAGGTTTACATAAAGTAAACAAAAAAAACGAAATGTTGACTGAAAATTTTTATTTTTATATATAAAGCAAGAAAACATTATAATTCCATAGCATTCACTATTATTTTTAAATTTTTACATAAATCTTAAAAAACCGTGTCTCACGAATACATGTTTTTAGTTATATCTAGTGGTTTTAAGAACGTCAGATATACGTATTTATGTCAAATGTTAGAGTATTACCTTTGTGGCACCATTTAAAAACGTTCACAAACGTTCTGTGTTTGCTGGGTGACATTGTAACTATAAGGTGTGAATGATAGATGTAATTGTTAATGTAATAATCTAATATGAGGTCTGATAAAGACCTTTTGTGTCTTCTGTAATGCTTTTGCGCTACCGCTCACACGATGAGTATGGGATACACAATAAACTAGCCGCCTTTGGCGGCAACAATCAAATCAAATATGTGGTATATAATGTTCTGAAAGATTCCTTACACAAGTTTCTAAAGGCCGTTCTTGTGTTAGCCAACCTGGCATATGCTGCTGATGTTATCCTCTTGATATGAGCTTCAGGGGACAGGTCTGGCGTGATATCAACCCCCAGGTCTTTGTCTCTCTCTGACTCTTGAAGTATTTCATCTCCCAAATGATACCTTGTATCTGGTCTCCTGCTTCCTACGCCTATCTTCATTACATTACATTTGCTTGGGTTAAACTCTAACAGCCATTTGTTCGACCATTCCTGCAGCTTGTCCAGGTCTTCTTGAAGCCTCAAGCTGTCCGCCTCTGTCTTAATCCTTCTCATAATTTTGGCGTCGTCAGCAAACATTGAGAGCAATGAGTCTATACCCTCTGGGAGATCATTTACGTATATCAGAAACAGGATAGGTCCATGCACAGAGCCCTGTGGGACTCCACTGGTGACTTCACGCCATTCTGAGGTCTCACCCCTCACTGTAACTCTCTGCTTCCAATTGCTTAGGTACTCCCTTATCCACTGGAGAGCCCTACCAGTTACTCCTGCCTGTTTCTCCAGCTTATGCATCAACCTTTTATGGGGTACTGTGTCAAAGGTTTTCTGACAGTCCAAAAAAATGCAGTCCGCCCATCCTTCTCTTTTTTTGCTTAATTTTTGTCACCTGATCGTAGAATTCTATCAAGCCTGTACGGCAAGATTTACCCTCCCTGAACCCATGTTGATGGGTTGTCACGAAGTCTCTTCTCTCCAGATGTGTTACTAGGTTTTTTTCTCACAATCTTCTCCATCACCTTGCATGGTATACAAGTTAAGGACACTGGCCTGTAGTTCAGTGCCTCTTGTCTGTCACCCGTTTTAAATATTGGTACTACATTAGCAGTCCTCCATATTTCTGGTAGGTCCCCCATTTCCAGTGACTTACTGTACACTATGGAGAGTAGCAAGCAAAGTGCTCCTGTACACTCTTTCAATACCCATGGTCAGATTCCATCCGGCCCAACAACTTTCCTCACATCCAGCTCCAATAGGTGCTTCTTGACCTCATCTCTTGTAATTTCGAACCTATCCAAGGTCACCTGGTTTGCTGCCACCTCTCCCAGCGCCGTGACATCTCCCTGTTCTATTGAAAAGACCTCCTGGAACCTTTTGTTGAGTTCTTCACACACCTCTTTGTCATTCTCTGTGTACCTGTCCTCGCCCACCCGAAGTTTCATCACCTGTTCCTTCACTGTTGTCTTCCTCCTGATGTGACTGTGTGGGGAGGAATGAATGCTGAAGAGTAGGAATGTTGGGAGGTTGGAATATTGAGGGTTTAGGATGATGGGAGGTTAGAATGTTTAGGGGGTAGGGATGTTGGGAGATAATAATGTATAGGGATAGGGATGTTGGGAGATACTAATGTATAGGGATAGGGATGTTGGGAGGGAAGAATGTTGAGGGGTTGGAATATTGGAGGTTAGAATGTTGAGGCTTAGGCATGGCAGGAGGTAAGAATGTTGAGGGGATGGAGTATTGTGAGTTTAAGAATGTTGAGGGGCAGGGATGGCGGGAGGCAGAAATGTTGAGGGGTAAGGATGTTGAGGGGTAAGAATGTTGAGGGTTTACGGATGTTGGGAGGTAAGAATGTTGAGGGGTTTACGGATGTTGGGAGGTAAGAATGTTGTGGGGTTTACGGATGTTGGGAGGTAAGAATGTTGAAGGGTTCGGATGTAGGGAAGTAAGAAGGTTGAAGGGAAGGGATGTTGGGTGGCAGAAATATTGAGGGGTAGGGTTGTTGGGAGCTAAAAATGGTGAAGGGTTGGGATGTTAGTAGATAAGAATACTTAGGGGTAGGGAAGTTGGGAAATTGGGGTAGGGAAAATAGGAATGTTGAAGGTTAGGGATGATGGGAGGAAAGATTGTTGTATGCTGTCTTCGAGGAGCAGAGTCCAGAATCAACGTAATATCATTGTGAGCGAGCTGTCTCAAGGTCACCAATCCTGCCCGCCAGCCTCGTCATCAAGACTGTTGGAAAACCATAAGTGGAAGATGAGTGGTCTACGAGGAAGTACGCTAGTTGCAGTGGTTCGTCAGCTCCTCTCAACACCTGTGGTCTACGAGGAAGTACGCCAGCTGCAGTGGTTCGTCAGCTCCTCTCAACACCTGTGGTCTACGAGGAAGTACGCCAGCTGCAGTGGTTCGTCAGCTCCTCTCAACACCTGTGGTCTACGAGGAAGTACGCCAGCTGCAGTGGTTCGTCAGCTCCTCTCAACACCTGTGGTCTACGAGGACGTACGCCAGCTGCAGTGGTTCGTCAGCTCCTCTCAACACCTGTGGTCTACGAGGAAGTACGCCAGCTGCAGTGGTTCGTCAGCTCCTCTCAACACCTGTGGTCTACGAGGAAGTACGCCAGCTGCAGTGGTTCGTCAGCTCCTCTCAACACCTGTGGTCTACGAGAAAGTACGCCAGCTGCAGTGGTTCGTCAGCTTCTCTCAACACCTGTGGTCTACGAGGAAGTACGCCAGCTGCAGTGGTTCGCCAGCTCCTCTCAACACCTGTGGTCTACGAGGAAGTACGCCAGCTGCAGTGGTTCGTCAGCTCCTCTCAACACCTGTGGTCTACGAGAAAGTACGCCAGGTGCAGTGGTTCGCCAGCTCCTTTCAACACCTGTGGTCTACAAGGAAGTATGCCAGTTGCAGTGGTTCGTCAGCTCCTTTCAACACCTGTGGTCTACGAGGATGTACGCCAGCTGCAGTGGATCGTCCGCTCCTCTCAACACCTGTGGTCTACGAGGAAGTTTGCCAGTTGCAGTGGTTCGTCAGCTCCTCTCAACACCTGTGGTCTACGAGGAAGTACGCCAGCTGCAGTGGTTCGTCAGCTCCTCTCAACACCTGTGGTCTACGAGGAAGTACGCCAGTTGCAGTGGTTCACCAGCTCCTCTGAACACCTGTGGTCTACGAGGAAGTACGCCAGCTGCAGTGGTTCGTCAGCTCCTCTCAACACCTGTGGTCTACGAGGAAGTACGCCAGCTGCAGTGGTTCACCAGCTCCTCTGAACACCTATGGTTGCGTCGTCTGTGGAAACCAAGAAGCAACTCGGTGGTCCCAGCAATGAAAAGCACTGTCCTTACAGAGTCCCGCTGAATCACCAGATGGGGGTACACCCCAGTAGTGGAAACCAGGCCAAGTCGTGTCCGTTTTGCTTTTCCTGTGGGACACGACTTGGTTATTGGGTTTTCAGTAACATTTAGGACCGGACACGACTTGGCCCGGGCGATTTTCGTTGTCCCGGTGACCCTTGCACAGACATCGCTAATGGTCAATGATGTCACTCAGTCTTCCCTGTTTCAGACCGTTTTCTATTATGGTGTATTTATTCCCAACTCATACTTATCTAGAAGTTTTATATTCATAGTATCCAGCCGAGGATCGTCTATTGAGCATAGAAATTAATGAAATCCACTATCCATTTTCGTATGAAACAAAGGGGAGCAACACGAAGCGTGAACTATCATGTATCTCAGCGTTCATCCTTGTTACCAAACCAGTATTTACCCAGGAATTTTTTCTAAATCTTAAACTTCTAAAATTTATACCCATTGTTTCGTATTCTGTCTCATGTTGATACTTTTAATTGGCTATTAATATCCTCCTTTATCATGTCCATTCAGTCACACCTCTATCATGTCGCCCTTATTTCTTCTCCTTTCTAGAGAATGTAATTTAACCTTTGTCAATCTTCTTTCAAGGATCGTTTTTGAGCATAGGGAGACTTCAACAGGGGTTTCAGTAGTGATCCCAAGTGCATGCGAATATATATAATTTTTCAAAACAGGCTACACCAGCACTCATTTTTATTTAATTCCTCCTTCACTGCTAGTACGGTGTACGTCTCAAATTCGGTCAAAGCATTCTCCCCACATCCCTACTGCAGCATATAACAAATCAAATACTCATTCAGTATACATATATATGAACTACAATGAGTAAAATCAAGCCTTTCATATTTTTTAAATAAGGCCTTCTACAGTTGCCTACATTCAAAGGTCTTCATCCATAATGCGATGCTATCCACCAATGAGTGCAAAGCTTTTAGCCGACGTTCTACATGTAGTTCCTAGGAGGTTCATACATTAGTAGCAATCTCTTAATCGCTCTCAATACCTTAACTGTACTCTGTGTTTCATCACAGGCGATGCTCTGATGCTCGTATTTTTTCGCTCATTGCTCATATTTTTCTGTTATTTAATTCATAAGCTTGAACAAACCCTCCTAACCTAACCTATTATAAAAAAAATACATTTCTACAGACCCCGCTGTTGTTGTTTTAGCAATGTCGCAGGAAGCGACCTCAGGATAGGGATAGAGTATTATCTGTCATTAGCAAATACGTATTAAGGCTCCCCACAGCAACCTGACTGTTCAACTATGTGTGACGTCACAAGATGGCCAATGCGGCCTTTGGCATGGTACTTGTATATGTAGCCTGTTAAATGTTATTATTAAAAATGGCTAGACTATCCATCCCCACCTAACCTAATCAGAGGTTTAAGAATGTACATTTTAGTCATTCACAACTGTAATCATTATGCAATGATGGGTTCAAAACTAAAATAGCTACCTAAATGATTAGCTGCTTGCTCGTTGCAGGGTGTGGTCGTGGCGTTGGCACTCTCTCAGTTGTTGGCTGACGTCTGGTGCGAACAGGTCGCTGCTGTTGGTGTGTGGTGTGCCGGCTAGCCTGTGGGGGCGGCTGGCGTTATGGCGTCGTCAGTGACGCGGATTCGGAGGGTGGATTCCGCAGGATTGGAGTTCTCGGCGGCTGCTGATTGGGCGTTGGTGGAGGTGACGCTTTTGGATGTTTTACGGGTAGACCTGCACACTATTTACGGCCTTGAGAAGATCTCTGACAGGCGTGTGGTGGTCAAGTTCTCTGCCCCTGGTCCATATCAGCGCTTCGTGAGTGATTTTGCTGGGCATTCTCTCCAGCTCCCGGGCTCTGCTGGTACTGTGGAGGTGTCGGACCGGTGTGTGGCGCCGACGTTTGTCAGCATCCATGGAGTTCCCTTGGAATTTCTCGAGGAGGTCCTTCGCACCTGCTTCTCTCGGTACGGTACTGTGTTCACTCACCGTATAACTTGTCTACGATCAGGCTGCCTGTCGGGCTTGAGGACCAATGTGGGGACCCTTGGCATGCGCTTGACACGTGATATTCCTTCTCAGGTCACGTTCTACGGCATTAATTAACATGCGAGTATCCTATGAGGATCAACCGGCCACCTGTTTTAGGTTCGGATTGCGAGGGCATCTTGCGGCCGGTTGCACTGCTTCCGGGATGGGGAAGCCAGCCCTGTTTCAGGAGGGTGATTTTCACCACTTTGGGCATGTCAGGTGTTGTGGAGGCCGTGATTGTTCCCCGCGACCCCTCCCCGTCGATGGTGCCTTCTGATTTGACTGATCCTACTCCGGCTGTTCAACAGTTTGGCCCACCTGGCCCGTTGGTGTTTGATGCAGCGGCTTCGCTTCCTGTGAACCTCGTCACTGCGGAGGTTCATCGGGATTCAACTGTTGCTGACATGGAGACGGGTACGCCTGGGGAAGCTGCTCCATCGTGTGTAGGTGGGAGCTGCGATCCTGCGGGTCCTCCGTAGGGTGTTGCTCATTCGTCTGGTGGCCGCGCATCCGACGTAGTTGCTGCTGCTCCGGAGGCGCTGCGGGCCTCTCGTGGCTCTAGAGGGCCTTCCCCGGTCGCGACGTCGGGCCAGCCCCGTCGTAAGTGGGAGGCACGGATGCGTTTCTCAGACAAAGGTCCCCCCATCAAGTGAGGGGGGTCTAAGGCTGGAGCTGCTGTGGTGTGCGCCCCTTCTCCTCCTCCCCCTGGTGGCCTGCTGAGGTATGTTGCTCTCGGGGCTCCCTCTGGGGCAGTGACGCCCCGGAGGGGGTTGAGGATGCTCAGTGGGTGGTGTCCACTGGTGTGGAAGGTACTGGATGGGATGCGCTGACTATGAAGTTTACGAAGTCTATGAAGAGTGCAAGCACCGACGTTCCTGTGGGGCCCTCCACTGCAAGGTTGCCAGCTGGTGCGCCTACTGTTCCTATTGCCTCCCCTGTGGTGGACTCTGATCCACCTTCGCAGGAGACTGTGGGGTTGGTGGGGTCCTGATTGCCCTTCCTGATAGCGCCCTCTCAGACATGTGCAACGCTGAATGTGCGTGGGTTGCGTGGCTTGGCAGTGCAGATGGGCTTGGTGGCTGTGCTTCGTGAGCAGTGTGAAGATGTAGCCTTTATTCAAGGAGCATATGTGCGTGACTTGAGTGCTTTGTTTGGGTTGACTGATGATTTTCATGTAGTGCTTAATCCGCCGATGATGTCCTTTGGGGGCACGCTGATGCTATTCTCCCGGAGTGCGTCCATTTCCGTGCTTCACACGGAGATGGATGAGGATGGCTGGGTGTTGTTCGCTCGTGTGCAGTACCTCGGGGTGGAGATTACCTTATTGACTGTGTACGCTCCTGGCGCATCACAGGGAGAGGGAGGAGTTTTTCCAGGGTGGGCCGTTACACTTCTTGCGTCATGACGCGAGGGACTATTTTTGGGGGCTATTTTAATTATCACTCAGACGAGGGATTGCAACAGTGCGCATCCGCAGAATGTTTCTCGGGCATTAGTTTCCACCGTACAGAGTTGTGGTTTCGTGATGCTGCTCTCATGTTTGGAGGCGATTTGGAATTCACCTTTGCTGCACGAGGGACACGTTCCAGGCTGGATGGTTTTTATGTTCATGGGCGGGAGGGGTCTGTTTTTGCTTCGCCTGCCTCCAGCGATGCTCAGCTTAGATTGGTCGAAGGCATTCAACCGAGTGTCAATAGGCTTTGTGTTGCAGGCAATGAAGAGATTCGGGTTTCCTTCGTTGTTTGTTTCTTGGGTACATATGTTGTATGCCCGTTGTCATAGTCGTGTGTGCATTAATGTTTTTTTTAGTGCCCCTTTTGCCGTTCCGCGATCGGTGAGGCAAGGGTGTCCCTTATCTATGTTCCTTTGTTCTTTTTCAGGAGCCTTTGTTTCGTGTGGGTCAGTCCTGTGCTTTGGTGGTTCCTCCGAGGCTGCCCACTGGTGTCTGTTTACCGATCTGTGGGTATGCTGACGATACAGTGCTGTTTGTGGCGACCGATGGCTCTGTGGTTGCGGTTCAGGACCTTGTTCGGCGTTTTGAGCTGGCCACTGGGGCCCTTGTTAATTGGGATAAGTCCTGTCTGATGGGGCTGGGGAGCTAGGCCTCCCACTCAGTGAGGGCGGGGTCGTGGTTTCCAGTGGTCGGGTCGCTTCGGGTTCTCGGAGTTACTTGGTTTAGCTCGTATGACCAATCCTTGGAGTGGAATTGCGATGCGGTGTCTCGGTCGGTTGGTTTGTTATCCTCGAGTCCGTTGACGGTTTATCAGCGGGCGATTGTTGTTACTAGTAAAGTTCTTTAGAGGGTGTGGTTTTTGGCTCGGTGCTTCCCTCTGGATGGGCAGCATGCTCATAGGTTGGAGTGAAGAGTCTATCAGTATGTGTAGTGTGGGAAGTATCATCCGGTTCGTCGATTCTCCATGGTTTTGCGGATAGAGGAGGGGGGGGGGGTGTTGGCATCCCTGAGGTTTTTACCAAGGCATTGGCTTTGTTTTGGGTGTCGTTGCGCCAGTATTTGGGGGTGGGTGGGGGCCTCGATGCGCTTGGGGTTTATTTCTGTTCAGTTCGGTTTAGCTATTTGTTTGAGTTAGGGGCTGGGTGTGAGGTCGCCTTTTGTACGCCTGCTGTGTATTTGTGGGCGGTTGGAATTCTGCGGGAGCTCTGTCGTGTTCTTGGGTTTTTGTTTGTCGTGTCGGGAGGTGTATAGGGCTCTTTTTCGTCGTTTGAGCCATCAGGTTGAGGGTTTGTTTCCGTGCTGGGATTGGGGGGGATTTGGTCGGTCTTAGGTGGGCGGCATTTGGCTCTGCAGCAACGGGAGTTTCTCTTTCATATGCTGCACGTGTCCTTGCCGTCGAATGATCGTTTGTGTATGCTTGGGTTGCGTTCTTCCGCGGCATATGCGCATTGTGGATTGGTTGAAACGCAGTTACATGTGTTTTATTTTTGTGAGATGGTACAGGGCTTAGTTGATTGGTTGCTTGATGTGATTGCGGTGTTCTGTGGGCCCGGGTTTTGGGGGGATATTTTTCAGTTCTTGTTTCTTTCATTTCCTCAGGGCTCCAGGCGGCTTCGGAACACCCTGAGTGTCTTGTTTGCAGATTGTGTGTTTTGTGTGTGGAGTTGGGCGTTTGGAGGGCTACTGGGTTCGCCGGATTCTAGGTTTTCTACGGGGGCGTTTGCATTTCACATGGTGGTGGTTGCGGCGTGCTTTTCTGGTGGAGTTTGCTGGTTGGTTCTCTGAGTATGTTTGGGGTGATGCTTTGGTGTTAGTAGGGCGGTCGGGGGTTGGATCAGTGTATTGGTTTGGTTGCAGTGGATTTGGGGGGAGGGCTTGTTGGGTCATTTGGGCGCTTGGGTTGTGTGTATTCCTCCCGCCCCCTGAGGGCTTCCTCGGCGGTGAATTGTGTGTTTTTGCCTGTGTTGTGTTTTTGTGTTGCTCTTGTGTGTCCTTGTTGTTTGGTTTTGTGCGTGATTTGTGTTCCTATGCCGGATCCTGCGTGTTCCGGTGTTTTTTCTTTGTGTGTGCTTGGCTGTGATTCTGGACCTTGTTTCCCAGTTCCCATGCGTTCCGGTGTTTCATCCTGTTTGTGTGTAGGTGTTTTGTTGCGTCCGGCTCCTGTGTGTGCCAGTCCTTGTGTTGTGGTGTGTCTGCGTGTGTCTTTTCATATGTTCCACCGGTTCCTGCGTGCTCCGGTGCTGTGCTCCTGTTTGTGTGGGCTTATGCCTTGTGTGTGTGGCCATTTTTGGTACTTTTATCCATCATGCTTAACGTATTTCCCTTGTTATTTTACCTTGTTTTTTGTGCTGCTGGCTTGTTATAAGTGTAGATGCTCTGTGTGTGCCTTTGTTCTGTTAATCCTGTGGATCTTGTGTTATGCATGATTGGATTTCTTTTTTTTATGTATTTTTTGTAAAAAAAAAATTCTGGGGTATTCATGCTTTTGCATTTGTTGTTTGCATATTGCTTGTTGCCATAAGAGTTCTTTTGGTTCTTTATCATGTATTTTGTATATTTGTTATTGTATGTATTGTACTTTTATAAAAAAAAATAGATATCCAAATGTTGTGCCGCAATTTGAGCAGAATCGTACGTCTGGCAGCATAGCAGGTGAGCTGAACATTAGAATGATGGTAACTGCAAAAGGCCCATTGGCCCATACGAGGCAGCTCCTATATATATCCACCCAATCTCATTCATATGCATGTCCAACCTATGCTTATAACATTCTCTTATAACTAAGAGAACCCCACACTTTCAATGTTAGTTTATAATAATAGTTTATAATAAATAGCGCACATTCCAGTTTTACACACAACAGCAATTATGAAACGCTGTAGCTAGATACCGTACTCCCCCCTCTCCGTTCAGCTCGTTGATGCCGTGCGGGGGGCTTAGTGGGCGGCTGCCGGAGTGTGATGCTCCTTGGGACAGTCCTCTGTCCTTTTGTAGTCTTGTGCTCCTGCTGCCATCCTCTCAAATTGTGCTGAACAACTTTTCCTTTTCCTTCTGTTTCGTTTTTCTCCCCCCTCTTCTCCTATCTGCTTGTCGTTTCCTGCCGACCTTTTGCTTGTTTTGGTTATTCCTTTGGACTTATTCTATTTTGACGCCTGGGATCTTGAGGAGGCATACTCTTGCACCCGTAGAACTGTAGTACCCAACGTCTCGAGCGAGGGGAACCTTTTATTGTCGATCCCCCTTTCGTCACTGAACCTGATCTCGACGGTCTGACGGTTCTTAAGGTGGCGTTTGTGGGGCATATACTCATGACGCACCCCTAGGGGGCCCCGGCATGATCGGCGATAGCTTCTTGTTGGGTGTCCTGCCTCTAATTGTGGCTCCATGGTGGGTGTGGGGGCACATTCGTGAATGAATGTTTCTTTTCCGTACCTATGTTGTGTTCTGTTCCTCCTTTACCTTCTCAGGGTCGTGGGGTGGGCCACCAAGCCCCCGAGTCGGTTCGTGTTGGAAGACCGGGCTCTGTAGCCTCCGCTGCATTGGGCCCCGACCTTGCACCTCCTTTGGCCTCTCTGACTCCTCCCTTCGGCTCCCCTCACTCCTCTGTGGTTGGGTCGAGCCCCAAGCCCCCTGCGCCTTTTAACCCCTCTCTCTGGGGGTTCTCAACGCCGTCCTCGAGACGGTCGCACTCGCTCGATTCCTTCTCATTCTGATACCTATCAAGCCTTGTTTGGTCCCGCTTCGTGGGCCAAATACTTTGATCTCCTCCCTCTTGATTCTGCACCTAACGATTTCTCCCTCCATCGACATCTTGTTGATTCCGTGGATACTTCTGTTACCTTCAACCCCAATCGTCTCGGTACACGTGTCGTTGCTGCTCCATCTCAGGATGCAGCTTCCCGCTTGGCTGCCTTATCCTCCCTTGGCGAGACCCCTGTTCGGGGCTCAGAGAACGCTCAGTTGAATGCCAGTGTTGGTACTATTCTCCTTCCACCCCATGGTGCTACCGGTGTTCGGAATCTGCAGGACTGCCACAATGATATTCGGCATATCCTCGATGCCCAGGGCCATTCTGTCCTCCAGGTGGACACGTTTACTCGTCCCCCTCGAGGTCGTCGTCGTCAACCCCTTCGGGTAGTGAAGAGTAACTTTGATGGTAGGACCCTTCCACCCTCTGTCATTCTTGCTGGTGTCAGGTGCTCTGTCCAGGAGTACATTCCTTCTCCTAGGCTCTGTAACAAGTGCTGGAGGTTTGGGCATGGTGCCTTCCGCTGCTCTGGGACTGTCTGTCCTATGTGTGGGGGCGAAGGTCACTCTAAGTCGGAGTGCACTTCTCCCCAGGCTCGTTGCCTCAACTGCGGTGAGGCCCATCCTGCCTTCTCCCGTGCCTGTATCCATTACAAGCTTGAGGCAGCCGTTCTCAACTTGAAGCACCGGGAGCATTTATCTTTTCCTGAGGCGAGGCGCCAGGTTCGCCGGCTCCCGCCTTATGCTAATATCTCTTATGCTCGTGTGTTGCGCCCTTCCTCTCCTCGTCCTTCCCACCTTCCTCACTCTCAACCGTTTCCAGGCCTTGGACCCTGATACGCCCACTGCCCCCTCCTCTGTTCCTTTGAGTTCTGTCCCAAAGGGTCCCCCTCCTGGTCCTCTGTCTGGGGTTCCCCTTCTTTCTACCTGGTCTGTCATGTCTCCAGTGTCTTCTTCCTCGTCTCCCTCCGATCCTCCTTCCCATCCTTCTCCTCCATCTATTGACTCTCCCGCCGCCTGTCGGTGTGGGCTGATGTCCATCGCTCTCCTAACGGCCGTCGTGTGTGCTCTCGTTCAGCGTCTCCTGTTGAGACGCTGGAATCCATTGCCCAATACGTAGTTGCTGGGACACCGGTTTCTTTAAGTGAGAAGCGTAAGTCTGGCTCCTCTCCTTCCTCTTCCCTGGCGGGTAAGAAGGCTTCGCTTTCTTCCTCGGCCCCTAATTCTGACTCTATTGCCCCTTCCCCTCCCGTTTCGGTGGTTGCGCCCCCTGTTCCTGCTATGGAGGTTTCTTTGGCACCCGCTTCCCTCTCGGTTGCTGCCCTTGCTGTGGTGCACTCCCCTCTTTCTAGTCCCCCTCTTCCTGCTGCTGTCCTTGACTGCTCCTCTCAGTTGTCTCCTCCTCTTCCTCCTCCGGACCCCGCCCGCCACCTCTGGTCTGTTCTCCCGCTTCCTTCCTCCGTCTTGCCCAGTTTACCCATGCCCTCTACCCCTGACTTTGCTGACCCTGATCCCGACCCTGATCTTCTTTAACGTGCTATGTTGCTCCTTTGCCTTTGTTTTTTCCTTTTTCACTGTGTTGCCCTTTCTCTCCTCGTCGTTGTCTATTCATCAATGGAACGTTCGTGGTTATTACGCCAATTCCTCGAACTCCAACTTCTGATTTCGCGGTTTTGGCCCCTTTGTGTCTGTCTCCTGGAGCCGA
>WNGS01169458.1:143335-161143 GCA_020271785.1 Procambarus virginalis
TATTTCCCCACAAAGATACGAGCAGCAGAACAATGGAGAGGCGAAGGAAAAAGTAAGGGGACAAAGGAACATCAGAAAGAATCAAGAGCAGAAGAATTAGGAGCCCCAGCAACAGCTGGTGGGGGGGTGGGGGGCAGAGAGAGAAGGAATAGCCACGAAAGTGACCAGTGCTGAGCACCAAGCAAACTCTTTGGATATAAAGGTCAATTGGGACCCTTGATCAAATAATCCACGTACGGTGGCTTTGTTCTCTCCATTTCTAATGATCAATCGTGCAGTAGGTAGAGCTGATTTATGTTTAGACCTTGTTGAGAAAACACTTATGTCAGGTAGCACAGTACAAAGCTGTACTGAGGTGTTAGTTCCTTCCTCCTCCTGTGGTTTGGCAGACTTTGTACTTGAATCCCCACAAAGTGCTGTATGGTGTTGACCCTTATGGCACCTATAACAGGTGCGTATTGTTGATGTGCAGCTGTCGGGATGATGTTCCCTTATACACTTGGTACATCTATGTATCTCCTTGAGTCTTTATGCGTGTTGCACGATCGGGGATCGTCTGCAATTGTACATGGAATGTGATTGTTCACAGAACAGACATGGTCTCCAGACGTTAACAGTATCTTGAGGAGTCACCGATTTGGGTGACGCGTTACCTGTAGGTTTGGAGGTACCAACTGCGTATGTGCCCACACTGCCTTGTCTCCACTTGGAGAGGGAGAAGTTGTTTTAGATTTGTTTGGAGTACTGTTTGTACTCTGTTGTTTACTATTAGTAGTAGACGAAGGTTTAGATGTCGCCTTTCATCTGGGATAACTCTTTCTCGTTCTATGATGGTTTGTAACCCTTTGTAATCTCTGTTACTGTCAGATATGACTTTCCATACAACACAAAAACTTATCCAGGACCCTGGGTAATTTGCGAGTCATATGGACTTGGATTATCCAGTCTGATTCATCCAAGTTTACTTTATTTTTAAGTGCCTTAAGCAAAGACTCAAGCTCCAATCTAAAGGCTTGGAGTGAGACTGCTGTATTATTTGGATGTTTAATATCTAACAGCTTCTGGGTTAAAATTCTGATAGTCCTTTCAGGCTTCGCATAGTTGTCCTTGATAGTTGTACAGCATTGTCATAATCGTCATCTGTGTGATTCAGATTACAGACTACCTGAAAGGCTTCATCCTTCAAGACACTCTGTAAATACGTAAACTTTGTCGTCTTTGGTACATTGACATTAGAATCCACAGAATCGACAAATTTGCTCCAGAAATTGTCCCAATTCTCGTCCTCTGTTCCAGAAAAAGTTGGGAGACTGAGTGATGGTAATTTGACTTCTGGTGCTGTCTGATTCTGGGTAGTTGTAGCTGCAACATTTATATTGGCCTTATGGGCGTTTATCAAATCTTCATAACGTTGTAATTGTACAAACATTGCATCTTCATAATCAGAGTGTTCTTGGAGAATGTTGTTCATCGTATCTTCATCAATACTAGAATTATTAGTAAATCTTGATACTGTTTCATTTGTTGCAACACACGGTCATATTTGTTCCGTGTAAGCTTAAGATAGTTTTCCAGTGCTGCATAATTAACTGGAGTTTGATTACTCATGTCTTCACATTGTTAATCTGCCTTGTGAGATGCCCCTTTAAGGCCTTAAGGGTTAATTTTACATTTTGGAGTGTAGACATCTTGAAGTACTTGCTAGTCGTATGGACTTTTAACTATTTGGCACTTGAATTAATAAAGCAACTAGTTTCCGAACTAGAGCTGTTTATCATTTAAAATATATACTACTGTATAATCATACACGCTATAATTTGAGTGGTAAGCCTGTATCAATGCTGGTATTCCGCAAGCTAGCCCGTCTTTATCACTCTTGGTTGGTACAGAGACACAGGTTAACACTCAAAGGTGAAATGATTATAGTTAAATTATACCTATAATTATATGTATGAATATCAGGTTGACAACACAACTCGGGTTGTCATGAATACTGCATAAAAATATGTACTTGCTAGGTTGTAATATATGTTCAACTCTAGACAAGTGTAAAAAATTCTTACCCTTACACCAGGTTAGCACAATAAATTAAACTAGGTTGCTGTACAACACCAGCCTAAAATGTCCTACCCTTGTGCAAGAATTTGCTGTAAACAATGTGGTATGCAGTATGTAATGGTGCAATATTAAAGTAATGTTTATACTTAAATTACAAAAACATTTATAAGTAACTTATAAGTAAAGTAGCCTCTTATCAACCTCTTGTAATGAAAAAGGGCACAATAGTTCTTTGGCTCAGGCTTCAGAACAATAATAGTGCTTTGTTGTAGTTTTGCTTGCTATGAGATTGAAAAGTTAGGCTAGAAAATGTAAATATAGCAATGTCTTTCTGCTATAATATTGCACTACTAATGTATATCAGGATTTTATATCTAGATGCAATGTACCTACTGGTTAACTGTAATAATCATCTAGGTTCAAAGGACCATAATTATGTGGTAAAAACTCCAGGCAGTATATCTCTTTTAATTGACTTCAAAAATTAAAGTTTATCTTATTTTTTCTTAGTAGGTAAGAAATTGAGTGGACTGTATGTACTTGTTAAAACTGCCTGAAATTATTCTCACACAAATTGGAGGGACAATTTGTAGCTTAAACCACTTTGTAATGGCTCCTTCTTAAACTACAAATTGTTTACCTAAGTTTAATTATATTATTTTATCATACCACATATGGTGGTCTAATCTACTATTATTTCAACAATTATTACTTTATGAATACTACTACTACAATAACTAGAATGGCCTTATCTGAGCCTGTAGTAAGGGCCTGCTAAGGCTGTGTCATGTTAGCATCTATGTGGGTGTGGCCCTGTGCCTCATGGTGCCAATGGCGGCTGTGGAGGCCTTCAAGGCTGGCAACAGCTAGGTACATGTGCATAGTTCTACTGCTCAGCTACTTGCTGTTCCAAGTCACAATTTACCTGTTTGGGATGCAAGGAGTTAGTACATTTCCCTAAGCATATCAATACAGGTATAACATGGTATGTGAGGGCTGTAAAAATGGGGTACACGTACATGGTGTTGGTGTTGTTCATATATCAACCGACTTATACCCTTGATATTAAGCAGTGCACTAGAATAATAAACAAATACTTGGGAACCGATACAATCGTTGTTGATAGGCTGTGTTGCTGGTTGTTGACACGTAAATTGGGGTGTCTAGTTGTTAAACCAACTCTGGAGCCATGTGCAGCTAAGGCTGCTTTGTTATTGTTTTCGTGTGAGCGTGGCGTCTGTAAGAGACGCTCAGCCTCCCTTGTTGTTCCATATTGTGTTCTACTTCTAAGTTAAATTTACGTTAACAAGGGAATCAAGCTATATTTTGGTGTTAATAATTATATTCAGTCTTATTGAACACTTTTTTATTCAATTTAGACATTAAACTGTTGTATGAACAGTGGTTTAATAATGTAAATACTGCGGCGACGTCGATGACGTCACGGAGTCTCCCATTCTGTAATTTTAAGAGGATACTATAAGGGATGACTATACTATTGTGTATGAGTGTGTCGGTTTCCCGACAATATATATATATATATATATATATATATATATATATATAATATATATATAATATATATATATATATATATATATAATATATATATTATATATAATATATATATATTATATATAAATATATATATATATATATATATATATATATATATATATATATATATATATATATATATATATATATATATATATATATATTTATATGTCCATCTAGCTTTCTATCTATCTATCTATCAATACATCTTCTCATCTTTCTATCCATCTGTCAATCCAACTATCTTTTCATTTATCTATCCATCTATCTATTCTTCAATCCATGCATCTAAGCATCCCTCTATTTATTCTTTCATCAATTTTCTCATTTGTCTATCCATCAATTTATTCATGTATCTAACCATCCGCCTATAAATGTATCCATCCATCTATCCTCCCATCGATCAACTGTCTGTCTCTGTCTCTCTTTGTGTCTATCTGTCCATGTCTGTCTCTTTCATTCTGTCAGTCTCTATCTTTATATATATATATCTGTCTATCTCTTTCCCTGTTACAAAAAAATATAATAATCTAATGTGTGAGTGGTGGTCAGTGAGAGGAGGTCAGTGGTGTGTAACACTAACAACAGGATAGTTACCCCTTACTCTGGTACAGCTCCGTGGTGTGTAACACTAACAGCAGGATAGTTACCCCTTACTTTGGTACAGCGCCGTGGTGTGTAACACTAACAACAGGATAGTTACCCCTTACTCTGGTACAGCGTCGTGGTGTGTAATACTAACAACAGGATAGTTACCCCTTACTTTGGTACAGCGCCGTGGTGTGTAATACTAACAACAGGATAGTTACCCCTTACTCTGGTAGAGCGTCGTGGTGTGTCACACTAACAAGTTTCTAGTGATTGGCGTCACTCGTTTTGCGATTTGGCTTGGCGTTCCACCTCTCCAGGCTTCGCGATTCACCCAAAAATATAATTATTAATTAAATTAACTAAATTAATGGGTACGCCGGGGCGCATCCGATCCCTCGATCGTCGTCGCCCCTAAATTAACAACAACAACAACAATGTGGGACGGACCTTTTACATTCTGGCGACCCCGACCAGCCTATGTTCATCCCCTTCCCCATTCTGGTGAGCCTGGACCCAACCGTGTGGCCTATATCTTTGAACAGACGCAGACATTCTTTTACACTATAGATATATTATGATTTATTGTTATATTGAGTTAATTTATTAATATATTATTCTTTCGTCCTTACAGAGTTATATTTTGCCCCCGAGTGACGAGTGCTGGGAATAATCAACATTTAGTATTGTTAACATTATTGATGGATCTGTGTTTATTGGTTATGTTGTTGTTGCATATGATAATGTTGAAGTTGTGTCAATAATACTCAACCCAGAAAACAATCTTCTCTCAAGGGTTTTGCCAAAGTATGTTCAGCATATATGTTACCGCAAGATTAATTAGGTATAAATACATTTTCACGTTAATTAAGTTGACAACACATTATCTGTCTGATATAAAATCCTTCTCTCTTTAATTATTAAGTAATAAAATGTAACTATATTTATCTATAATATTTGACATGAGCTGTAACCAATGGGACAAATCCCTCACACAGTATAACATATATTGCTAAGTAAAGACATGTTTTATTTTTCAGTTATTATTATTAGTCCTTAGGTAATATTTTTATTTACATTATTTCTGCAACAATGTGTGCCTCGGGTGCTGCTTGTCATTATTCTTGCAACAATGTATGCTCCGGGTGCTGCTTGTCATTATTCTTGCAACAATGTATGCTCCGGGTGCTGCATGTCATTATTCTTGGAACAATGTATGCTCTGGGTGCTGCTTGTCATTAATCTTGCAACAATGTGTACCCCGAGTGCTGCGTATCTTTAATCTTGCAATGAAGTACCCCAGTTGCTGCATATCATTAAAGGGTTTTAAGATGGCAAGGTCTTAGAGTTAATATTAAGTTAATATTACTGTAGTAATCTCCCAAGCTCCCTGGATGGTTCTAGTGTAAGATTATTAATCTTGCGGCCTCGAACCTTCAAGTTTGCTCCAGAAAATATTGAAGTAGTCATCACTCATTCAGGGTATATTATTTTATTAGTGTTGCAAATGTAAAGATCAACTGAGACTGGTAATAAAATATTGTATTAAAGCATATATTTTTTATTTTTTCCTGAGAGGGCTCCATCAATAGCTCCCGTAGCTAAATACTGGCAACGCCATGCCTTAGGTAGATGCACCAAGCATTAGGAAGATTCACCAAGCATTAGGTAGATGCACCAAGCATTAGGTAGATGCACCAAGCATTAGGAAGATGCACCAAGCAATAGGAAGATGCACCAAGCATTAGGTAGATGCACCAACCATTAGGTAGATGCACCAACCATTAGGTAGATGCACCAAGCATTAGGTAGATGCACCAAGCATTAGGTAGATGCACCAACCATTAGGTAGATGCACCAACCATTAGGTAGATGCACCAAGCATTAGGTAGATGCACCAAGCATTAGGTAGATGCACCAACCATTAGGTAGATGCACCAAGCATTAGGTAGATGCACCAAGCATTAGGTAGATGTACCAAGCATTAGGTAGATGCACCAAGCATTAGGTAGATGCACCAAGCAATAGGTAGATGCACCAAGCATTAGGTAGATGCACCAAGCATTAGGTAGATGCACCAACCATTAGGTAGATGCACCAAGCATTAGGTAGATGCACCAAGCATTAGGTAGATGCACCAACCATTAGGTAGATGCACCAAGCATTAGGTAGATGCACCAAGCATTAGGTAGATGTACCAAGCATTAGGTAGATGCACCAACCATTAGGTAGATGCACCAAGCATTAGGAAGATGCACCAAGCATTAGGTAGATGTACCAAGCATTAGGTAGATGCACCAAGCATTAGGTAGATGCACCAAGCATTAGGTAGATGCACCAAGCATTAGGTAGATGCACCAAGCATTAAGTAGATGCACCAACCATTAGGTAGATGCGCCAAGCATTAGGTAGATGCACCAATCATTAGGTAGATGCACCAAGCATTAGGTAGATGCACCAAGCATTAGGTAGATGCACCAATCATTAGGTAGATGCACCAAGCATTAGGTACATGCACCAAGCATTAGGTAAATGCACCAAGCAGTAGGTAGATGCACCAAGTATTAGGTAGATGCACCAAGCATTAGGTAGATGTACCAAGCATTAGGTAGATGCACCAAACATTAGGAAAATGTACCAAGCGTTAGGTAGATGCACCAAGCATTAGGTAGATGCACCAATCAATAGGTAGATGCAACAAGCATTAGGTAGATGCACCAAGCATTAGGTAGATGCACCAAGCATTAGGTAGATGCACCAAGCATTAGGTAGATGCACCAATCATTAGGTAGATGCACCAAGCATTAGGTAGATGCACCAAGCATTAGGAAGATGTACTAATCACTAGGTAGATGCACCAAGCATTAGGTAGATGTACCAGACATTAGGTAGATGCACCAAGCATTAGGTAGATGCACCAGGCATTAGGTAGATGCACCAAGCATTAGGTAGATGCACCAGGCATTAGGTAGATGCATTAAGCATTAAGTATGTGCACCAAGCTTTTAGTAGATGCACCGAGCTTCAGATAGCTGCTCCAGGTCTGTGAGACCAACCCTTGTCTACGGTAGCCAGGACCAGACTCTGGCTCTCCACTAGACGGAAGCAGCTTCGGGATCACAGTGTCTCATACTCTTCTTTTTTTATCCTGAAAGTTTCTGTAGTGATATCACGGCAATCGTATAGACATCAGACCATGGGGATCAGTACTCACTGTATGTCGGATTACTATCGAATGGCTATCTAGGTAAAGGGGTCATTGAGCCAAGACCGAGTGTCGCAGTCTTAGGGCACACTACCTTATACTTATAAGTGTAACGAGACCAATGCCAAGGTAAGTCGAGTTTAGGTTTTAGGCCTGGCACACTAACTCATTCTTTAAGACTCAGTACAGAGGTGGGTTCCGGCATCAATATATGTATGACTAGTCTGGACTAGCTTATTAGCCTGGCAGATAATTATACAACGAATCTGGTCCCGTGAAGGCTTCTGGTATCATTAATAATAATTTAATAAATACCACTCTAATTTGTTTATAGAAGATAATGGGATAATTTACTGTAAGAAGTGATCATATTATGTTATTCAGTAGCCCTCTGAAAGTCATATCTTCATGAAAGTGAATTCTAACTTCATCTCTTAATTCTGTAGTACTCGGTAATGCTCTCTCCTAACCCACTGAACAGTTTTATTGGGAACTTGGGATAGTGACATCACGTACACATGATAATACTTACATGGAGGTCCTCATTGCTATGTGAACTGGCAGTAGAAGGATGACACATAATCAGCCTCGAGAACAACACTCAGTTTGTGTACAGGCAACACCATGTGCCCTCACTAGACGACTCTTATGTCCACCATGAGCGAGATCTCAATTATCTCATAAAACGATCGATCAATTCTGATTCAGCTGTACCATCAAAAATATTACGGTCAGTATGTTAACACACACTGCACATGACTTGGGTGGACATGTGCACTGGCTGTGAAGGATGCCTGCGCTACATGTGTGATGGCTGTGGAGGATGGCTGCGCCACATGTGTGATGGCTGTGGAGGATGGCTGTGGAGGATGGCTGCGCCACATTTATGATGGCTGTGGACGATGGCTGGGCCACACGTCCGATGTTTGTGGAGGATGCCGGCGCCACACGTCCGATGGCTGTGGAGGATAGCTGCGCCACATGTGTGATGGCTGTGGCGGAAGGCTGTGCCACACGTCTGATGGCTGTGGAAGATGGCTGCGCCACATGTAAGATGGCAGTGGAGGATGGTTGCATCACACGTCTGATGGCTGTGGTGGATGGCGGCGTCACACGCCTGATGGCTGTGGAGGATGGCGGCGTCACACGTCAGACGGCTGTGGAGGATGGCGGCGTTACACGTCTGATGGCTGTGGAGGAGGGCTGCGCCACATGTAAGATGGCTGTGGAGGATGGCAGTGCCACATGTGTGATGGCTGTGTCAGATGGCTGTGCCACATGTTAGATGTCTGTGGAGGATGGCTGCGCCAAACGTCTGATGGCTGTGGAGGATGGCTGTGCCACATGTAAGATGACTGTGGAGGATGGCTGTGCCACACGTCTGATGGCTGTGGAGGATGGTTGCGCCACATGTGTGATGGCTGTGGAAAATGGCTGCGCCACACGTCTGTTGGCAGTGGAGGATGGCAGCGCCAAATGTAAGATGGCTGGGAAGGTTGGCTGCGCCACATGTGTGATGGCTGTGGAGGATGGCTGCGCCACACGTCTGATGGCTGCGGAGGATGGCTGGGCCACACGTCCGATGGCTGTGCCACATGTCTGATGGCTGTGGAGGATGGCTGCGCCACATGTAAGATGATTGTGGAGGATGGCTGCGCCACATCTAAGATGGCTGTGGAGGATGGCTGTGCCACATGTGTGATGGCTGTGGAGGATGGATGCGCCACATGTGTGATGGCTGTGGAGGATGACTGCGCCTCATGTTTGATGGCTGTGGAGGATGGCTGTGCAACAAATAAGATGACTGTGGAGGATAGCTGCGCCACATGTGTGATGGCTGTGGAGGATGGCTGCACCCCATGTCCGATGGCTGTGGAGGATGGCAGGGCATGTGTAATGGCTGTGGAGGATGGGTGCGTCACACGTCTGATGGTTGTGGAGGATGGCTGTGCAACAAGTTTGATGACTGTGGAGGATGACTGGACAACACGTACGACGGCTGTGGAGGATGGCTGCGCCACATGTGTGATGGCTGTGGTGGATGGCTGCACCACATGTCAGATGACTGTGGAGCATGGCTGCGCCACGCGTCCGATGGGTGTAGAGGATGGCTGCGCCCCATGTGTGATTGCTGTGGAGGATGGCAGCGCCACATGTGAGATGACTGTGGAGGATGTCTGCGACATATGTGTGACGGCTGTGGAGGATGGCTTTGCCACATGTAAGATGTCTGTGGAGGATGGCTGCGCAACATGTAAGATGACTGTGGAGGATGGCTGCGCCAAACGTCTGATGGCTGTGGAGGATGGCTGTACCACATGTAAGATGACTGTGGAGGATGGCTGTGCCACACGTCTGATGGCTGTGGAGGATGGTTGCGACACATGTGTGATGGCTGTGGAGGATGACTGCGCCACATGTGTGATGGCTGTGGAGGATGGCTGCGCCACACGTCTGATGGCTGCGGAGGATGGCTGCGCCACATGTAAGATGACTGTGGAAAATGGCTGTGCCACACGTCTGATGGCTGTGGAGGATGGCTGCGTCACACGTCTGATGGCTGTGGAGGATGTCTGTGACACATGTGTGATGGCTGTGGAGGATGGCTTTGCAACATGTAAGATGACTGTGGAGGATGGCTGCACCAAACGTCTGATGGCTGTGGAGGATAGCTGTGCCACATGTAAGATGACTGTGGAGGATGGCTGTGCCACACGTCTGATGGCTGTGGAGGATGGTTGCGCCACATGTGTGATGGCTGTGGAGGATGGCTGCGCCACACGTCTGATGGCTGTGGAGAATGGCTGCGACACATATAAGATGGCTCTGAAGGATGGCTGCGCCATAAGTCCGATTACTGTGGAGGATAGCTGGGCCACACGTCTGATGGCTGCGGAGGATGGCTGGACCACACGTCCGATGGCTGTGGAGGATGGCTGCGTCACATGTAAGATGATTGTGGAGGATGGCTGCGCCACATCTGATATTTCTGTGGAGGATGGCTGCGCCACATCTAAGATGGATGTGGAGGATGGCTGTGCCACATGTGTGATGGCTGTGGAGGATAGTTGCGCTACATGTGTGGTGGCTGTGGAGGTTGGCTGCGCTACACTTCTGATGGCTGCGGAGGATGGCTGGGCCACACGTCCGATGGCTGTGGAGGACGGCCGTGCCACACGTCTGATGGCTGTGGAGGATGGCTGCCCCACATGTAAGACGATTGTGGAGGATGGCTGCGCCACATCTGAGATTTCTGTGGAGGATGGCTGCGCCACACTTAAGATGGTTGTGGAGGATGGCTGTGCCACATGTGTGATGGCTGTGGAGGATGGTTGCGCTACATGTGTGATGGCTGTGGAGGATGACTGCGCCACATGTGTGATGGCTGTGGAGGATGGCTGCGCCACACGTATGATGGCTGCGGAGGATGGCTGCGCCACATGTAAGATGACTGTGGGAGATGGCTGTGCCACACGTCTGATGGCTGTGGAGGATGGCTGCGCCACACGTTTGATGGCTGTGGAGGATGGCTGCGCTACATGTAATATGACTGTGGAGGATGTCTGTGCCACATGTAAGATGACTGTGGAGGATGGCTGTGCCACATGTAAGATGACTGTGGAGGATGGCAGCGCCACTCGTCCGATTACTGTGGAGGATGGCTGAGCCACACGTCTGATGGCTGCGGAGGATGGCTGGGCCACATGTCCGATGACTGTGGAGGATGGCTGCCCCACATGTAAGATGTTTGTGGAGGATGGCTGCACCACACGTCTGATGGCTGTGCAACAAGTAAGATGACTGTGGAGGATGGCTGCGCCATATGTGTGATGGCTGTGGAGGATGGCTGCGCCCCATATCCGATGGCTGAGGAGGATAGCTGGGCCACACGTCTGATGGATGTGGAGGATGGCTGGGCATGTGTAATGGCTGTGGAGGATGGCTGCGCCACACGTCTGATGGTTGTGGAGGATGGCTGTGCCACACGTTTGATGGCTGTGGAGGAAGACTGGACCACACGTCCAATGGCTGTGGAGGATGGCTGCGTCACACGTCCGATGGCTCTGGAGGATTTCTGCGCCACGTGTATGATGGCTGTGGAGGATGGCTGCACCACTTGTAAGATGACTGTGGAGGATGGCTGCGCCACACGTCCGATGGCTGCAGAGGATGGCTGCGTCCCATGTGTGATTGCTGTGGAGGATGGCTGCGCCACATGTGAGATGACTGTGGAGGATCGCTGGGCTAACAGGTGTGATAACTGTGGAGGATAGCTGCGCCACATGTGTGATTGCTGTGGAGGATGACTCTGCCACACGTCTGATGGCTGTGGAGGAAGGCTGTGCCACACATCTGATGACTGTGGAGGATGGATGCGCCACACGTCCGATGGCTGTGGAGGATAGCTGGGCCACAGGTGTGATGGCTGTGGAGGATGGCTGGGCCCACAGGTGTGATGGCTGTGGATAATCGCTGGGCCACATGTGTGATTGCTCTGGAGGATGGCTGCACCACACGTCTGATGGCTGTGGAGAATGGCTGCGCAACATGTAAGATGACTGTGGAGGATGGCTACTCCACACGTCTGATTGCTGTGGAGGATGGCTTTGCCACATGTAAGATGACTGTGGAGGATGGTTGTGCCTCATGTAAGATGTCTGTGGAGGATGGCTGCGCAACATGTAAGAGGACTGTGGAGGATGGCTGTACCACATGTGTAATGGTTGTGGAGGATGGCTGTGCCACATGTAATATGACTGTGGAGGATGGCTGCCCCACACGTCTGATGGCTGTGGAGGATGGCTGCGCCACATGTAAGATGGCTGTGGAGGATGGCTGTGCCACATGTAAGATGACTGTGGAGGATAGCTGTGCCACATGTAAGATGGCTGTGGAGGATGGCTACGCTACACGTCCGATGGCTGTCGAGGATGGCTGGGCCACACGTCCGAGGGCACGTCCATCCAGCTAGGGCCATCAACAGCCTCCAGCTAGGGCCGTCAACACTCCTCCAGCTAGGGCCATCAACAGCCTCCAGCTAGGGCCATCAACACTCTTACAGCTAGGGCCATCAACAGCCTCCAGCTAGGGCCATCAACAGCCTCCAGCTAGGGCCATCAACACTCTTCCAGCTATGGCCATCAACAGCCTCCAGCTAGGGCTATCAACACTCTTCCAGCTACGGCCATCATCAGCCTCCAGCAAGGGCCATCAACAGCCTCCAGCTAGGGCCATCAACAGCCTCCAGCTAGGGCCATAAACACTCTTCCAGCTAGGGCCATCAACAGCCTCCAGCTAGGGCCATCAACAGCCTCCAGCTAGGGCCATCAACACTCTTCCAGCTAGGGCCATCAACAGCCTCCAGCTAGGGCCATCAACAGCCTCCAGCTAGGGGCCATCAACAGCCTCCAGCTAGGGCCATCAACACTCTTCCAGCTAGGGACATCAACAGCCTCCAGCTAGGGCCATCAACAGCCTCCAGCTAGGGCTATCAACACTCTTCCAGCTAGGGCCATCAACAGCCTCCAGCTAGGGCCATCAACAGCCTCCAGCTAGGGCCATTAACAGCCTCCAGCTAGGGCCATCAACACTTCCAGCTAGGGCCATCAACAGCCTCCATCTAGGGCCATCAACAGCCTCCAGCTAGGGCCTTCAACACTCTTCGAGGTAGGGCCATCAACAGCCTCCAGCTAGGGCCATCAACACTCTTCCAGCTAGGGCCATCAACAGCCTCCAGCTAGGGCCATCAACAGCCTCCAGCTAGGGCTATCAACACTCTTCCAGCTACGGCCATCAACAGCCTCCAGCTAGGGCCATCAACAGCCTCCAGCTAGGGCCATCAACAGCCTCCAGCTAGGGCCATCAACACTCTTCCAGCTAGGGCCATCAACAGCCTCCAGCTAGGGCCATCAACAGCCTCCAGCTAAGGCCATCAACACTCTTCCAGCTAGGGCCATCAACAGCCTCCAGCTAGGGCCATCAACAGCCTCCAGCTAGGGCCATCAACAGCCTCCAGCTAGGGCCATCAACACTCTTCCAGCTAGGGCCATCAACAGCCTCCAGCTAGGGCCATCAACAGCCTCCAGCTAGGGCTATCAACACTCTTCCAGCTAGGGCCATCAACAGCCTCCAGCTAGGGCCATCAACAGCCTCCAGCTAGGGCCATCAACAGCCTCCAGCTAGGGCCATCAACACTTCCAGCTAGGGCCATCAACAGCCTCCAGCTAGGGCCATCAACAGCCTCCAGCTAGGGCCATCAACACTCTTCCAGCTAGGGCCATCAACAGCCTCCAGCTAGGGCCATCAACAGCCTCCAGCTAGGGCCATCAACAGCCTCCAGCTAGGGCCATCAACACTCTTCCAGCTAGGGCCATCAACACTCTTCCAGCTAGGGCCATCAACAGCCTCCAGCTAGGGCCATCAACAGCCTCCAGCTAGGGCCATCAACAGCCTCCAGCTAGGGCCATCAACAGCCTCCAGCTAGGGCCATCAACACATCACCACCATCAACACACCATCCAGCCTACCACCACAAGCTTACACCATCCAGCCTACCACCACAAGCTTACACCGTCCAGCCTACCACCACAAGCTTACACCATCCAGCCTACCACCACAAGTTTACACCATCCAGCCTACCACCACAAGCTTACACCATCCAGTCTACCACCACAAGCTTACACCATCCAGCCTACCACCACAAGCTTACACCATCCAGCCTACCACCACAAGCTTACACCATCCAGCCTACCACCACAAGCTTACACCATCCAGCCTACCACCACAAGCTTACACCATCCAGCCTACCACCACAAGCTTACACCATCCAGCCTACCACCACAAGCTTACACCATCCAGCCTACCACCACAAGCTTACACCATCCAGCCTACCACCACAAGCTTACACCATCCAGCCTACCACCACAAGCTTATATATATACTACAAATGTTTAAGAACAAATAAAAGAAAACAGTTACCTTAACTATCGATGATGCAGCAGGAGTTTGTGGCTAAGCCACCAGGCATCCCTCTTGACACGGTTTTAAAATGGCGGCGACTACCACAAAATGCAACGAGCCTAAAGAATATCCTGCTCAAGCATTATCTAAACGCTATTGTATATTATCAAGCAATACGAAAATCAAAAATACAAAAAATGTTACAAATAATTGTATTAAATATTTATTTGCAATTACAATACATCGGGAATATATTTTTGCGTTAGCAAAATATATTAAGTTCGTATTTAGTTTAACTCATTTAAATTCTTTACAAATAATAACCTGATGGCCACTAACATTAATGTTTTATGTTGATACATTTCATACCCCTATTATTTCCATTTCTTTCTTTATTATGCACCCCATACCCATCCCGTGGGCGGTGGTGTAAAGGATTACACAGACACATAATCGGTTCAGAAACTGAACCCTCTAGTTCGTTTAGCTAAGCAAATAACAATTTTTAACGCTAGTTACAAAATTATTAATGTTATTTATACATGTACACATTCTCATACATACATGTACATATATATATACGTATACATATATACATACATATACATATTTATAATCACCACACAAATACACAAATAATTAATAACCGTGTCGCAAGTGGTCAACAAGAGACTCACAACAGTCACTATACAAGGTACTTTACATCTATGGTGAGTCTGGGTGCCAGCTTTACAGTCATGTGCTCCACACCCACCCAACTGGGCGGCAGCTTTACAGTCATGTGCATGCATTACCTACAGTAAGCAAATGCTGGATACTTCGCTAAGATTTCGAGCAGCACATCATTATGAATGAAGTACTTACACATTTCTTGGACACTATTGATGTTGTTATCTCTAAATTCCGCGATTTTTTCACATTCCATTATATAATGACGCAAAGTATGCGAATAGTTCTGCTGACAGAGTTTACATTTAGTCAACTCTACCCTTATTAATATCCCCCTTTGTTATGTTCATTCATAGAATCACTTGATCCTTCGTCCAGGCCACGTAACCCAAATTACACGGGTAATAGCACTTATGCTTATTATAATGATTCTAAATTTCATGCACTAAAACACACTGCCAGAAGAATTAATTGGACTAGCTTATAGAAGGACCCGCACTGCTGAAATTCTTAAGCTCTTTCAAACGGCTCTGGCTGAGGCCAGGAAACGTATGGTAGAGGGGAGGCAGACAGACTGGGAAACTTTTGTCAGTGGTCTCAATTTTCACACCCCGATCGACTTGGAGAGTTTTTAGTTTAGTTTATTTATTATGCACCCCATACCCATACCGTGGGCGGTAGTGGAAAGGGTTACAGAGGCACATAATGGGCTCAGGGACTGAGCCCCACAATTCATTTAGCTAAGCAAGTTACAATCTTGATGAGCTAGTTACAAAATTCAATATAAGTCGTCACATCAACAATGGGTTCGAGATCGACCTCAAATACAGGTTCTAAATTAAGCAACTGACATATGTGGAGAGCTAGTGTCACAATTTATATGTTTGTCCTGCACACCGCCCCCCCATCCAGTGGGTAGCGGTGGATAAGTTACAATCACTCAGTTACTACCTACAGTTAGCAAACTGGGGATATTTGGCTAGAATTTCTGTAGCAGATCATTTTGAATGAAATATTTACACATCGCTGGAACATTGGTTATAGAATTGTCTCTAAATTCACGTATGTTTTCGCACTCCATCACATAGTGACGGAGGGTGTGGGAATAATTTTGTTGACACAGTTTACATTTGGTTAGGTCTACATCAGCAGATAATGAGAATTCCCAGAGATACTTGTAACCGAGTCTAAGCCGAGCAGCAGTAACATCTAGAAGTCTGCTGATTTTATTGGATGATCCATAGATGTGGGCTCCTCTTGCATGATAGTGTGATGATAGATGGAATTACTGGTGTCAATTTCACTTTGTCTCAGATCTACAAGATCTTGTTGAAGTTCTCGTGTACTGCTGCTCTCAGATTGCTCATTGACAATCCAAGGTTAAACTCAACGGCTCCTTTAAAGGCAGATTCTTTGGCTAACTTATCAGCTCTATCATGCATTCGGAGGCCAACATGAGATGGAGACCACATGAAATGGACTCTGTTACCATCCTTAATAATATTGTTGTATTTGTGTCTAGCTTCGGACACGAGCATGTTACAGTTATGTCTTAAAGAGTTGAGAGCATTTAAGGATGATAAGGAGTCACTTACAATTAATGTATCAAGTTTGGAGACTTGTACACATTTCAGTGCAAGAGCAAGGCAAAGTTCAGGTCTGAAGGGTAGAGGCCCAGTTGTTTATACGGACTCCCCACTCAAAGTACAAGCCATCGCCCATTGTCAGAACAACTGCACTTCCAGCTGCACCCGTGGTGCGGTGTAGGGAACCATCAGTGTATATGATTTGAGAGAGAGATGCTCTGTGGACACAGCATCATATGGCTTAAGGCGTTGAGCTTTGCCTCAAGACGAAGCTTGGGCTGATCTCTAATTTGCTTCTTGGTGGAAAGGGAGGGATTAAAACTGAAAGGGTGTAACCTCCCACGGTGCAGGAAAGTGCCGTTGTTGTTTCTCTTGGTACAAATCATGAATCTGATACATTCTGAGTTGAGTTCCAGTTTTGTTATCCATTTGGAACAATGCTGATCTTCAATAAAGTAATTCTGAAGGGCTTCTGTGCAAGGATTAGGATGAGTTAGCCTAAGCATTTTTATACCATTTGACAGTTAATTTCAGTAACACGATCAACAACGCTCAGAATATTAAGTTCCTTTCTCATATTAAGTATCTTTGTGGTACGAGGGCACCCAAGGATTATCCTCAAGGCTTCGTTCTGCAATTTTTCAAGCCTCCAAGCTTTCTTTCAGGCATCAAAACAGCAGAGGTGCAGCATAATCCACTAAAGATCTGATGTATGCAAGGTACATCATTTTGACAATTCTGACATTGGCACCATAGCCTGAGTGATAACCTGCAACAGCCTTGAGAGCTCGGAGCCTCTCTTTATACTGACGACAGAGTCTGAATACAACAGGCCCATACAGTGGCACCTCAAGGCCAAGGTATTTGAATCTGTTTACATAGTCAAGCTGGGAGCCATCAGACAGTTGCATCTTGCGAACAGCTCCTCCCTGCCTGGGTGGGCGCCGATTTAGTATCTTTGTTTTCTCTGCTGAGATAATTAAACCTAGATCCTGACATGAGTCTAATACAGAGTTAAGAGTGTTCTGCGTGTTAGCATACCCAGTGGTGTGTATCATTATTCATAGCATAGCTAATGATGTGGCCGTTGGGTTTTGCTCGGTATAGAGTTTAACAGCGTGTTTATTAAGATATTAAATAAGTAGGACTGAGGACACCACCCTGCGGGGTACTAGTTCAAAGTCC
>WNGS01169458.1:179695-212012 GCA_020271785.1 Procambarus virginalis
TTTTCAGTAATTGGCAGATTTCGGTATAAAAAAGTCGTCAACGATGGTTCACATTTTGCACAAACCCCCTTGCAGTTTTCTAAATATCTGAAATGTCGGAAATTTGACTCCTTAGCGTGATTTTTAGGCTGAATTCTAACTCTCTGCACTTATTTTCAGTTTCAAATGGAGACTTTTTATTCTGTAAATATGCTAATTACTGAAAACGGCTATGGGTCATATTCCTCCCCCCCCCCCTTCAGTTTTCAAAATATCTGAAATGTCGGAAATTTCACTCCAAAGCGTTAATTTTGTTCCGAATTCTGACTCTCTGCACCTATATTCAGTTTCAAATTACGACATTTTATTCCGAAAATATGCCAATTAGTGAAAACGACGATTGGTCAAATTATGCCCAAACCCCCCTGCAGTTTTCAAAATATCTGAAATGTCAGAAATTTGACTCCTGAGCGTGATTTTTGAGGCGAAATCTTAATCTCTACACCTATTTTCAGTTTCAAATTACGACTTTTTATACCAAAAATATGCCAATTACAAAACGGCAATGGGCCATATTTTGCCCCAACCCCGCTGCAATTTTCAAATTATCTGAAATGTCAGAAATTTTACTCCTCAGCGTAATTTTTGAGCCGAATTCTGATTCTCTGCACCAATTTTCACTTTCAAATTTCGACCTTTTTTATCGATAATATGTCAATTACTGAAAACGGCAATTGGTCATATTTTGCCGAAACACCCCCGGAAGTTTTTAAAATATCTGAAATGTCGAAAATTGTACACCTGAGCGTGACTTTTGAGCCGAATTCTGACTCTTTGCACCTGTTTTCAGTTTCAAATTACGATATTTTACACCGAAAATATGCCAATTACTGAAAACGGAGATTGGTCATACTTGTTGGAAATTTCCAACACTTATCATCTATTATTATATTATAATAAATTACCATTACCTTACTAATTGCAGTAGTTCTTAACACCAGTAACAGTAGTGTTAATATAATTTAATCTGAGCCTATTGCTGATAATATGACTCCTGATCATGTAATATCGAGAGTTATTAGTTGAAATTATTTCATAACAGTTTTTATTCTGTTACGATCGAATGCTCTGGAGAGTATAAATATCATCTCCATTTCTCGCTAGAGATCATTTATCGAGAATATAATAATTATTAAATCCCTATAATTGCAACCCAATTCATATTGCCGTATTTCATACATAATTACGCGTAAAGAATAATTCGTGTTTAATAATTTCTGTGATGAATGCAGAGCGGGTTGAGGGAGAAGGCGGCGACGCCATTACTAAAAAAGGCTTGGTCACGAGGCAACGTTGGTGAGACACGTGGCAGCTGCTGGGAGTTCTTATCGACAAGAATTACGTTGATACCCAGTTAATAAGTGACAATTACTTATCCATGTGTTCTCTAGTGCCTCGTCAGTTAATAACGCGTCAACAATTGAAGCCAGGACTCGTAATTAAGTGTGCACAGCAGTGAACATTAGGACTGGTAGACGCGAATTTCGGCAGACCTCAGTATTTGATACGCTCACTTAAGTATTCCCCTGTTTTTAATGCATCAAAGTAGGTAGTACATTTGTGAGTAGTTTGTCGTCAGAAGGAGTGAACATCAAAAATAACATGTTAGTACTGATTATCACTTATCATTCAGTTTCATGAATATTTGAATATAATTTGTAGCCTAATCATCTGCTACTTAAATGCTTTTTGATTGCAGCGTGTATACGAGGTGCCAGCAAAATTCTCATCAGTCGTGTTATTACCTCGAGTCTTTTCTCTATTGGGATTCTGTGACCACGAGGACGAATGATGAACTGGCGTTAGAAATCGTCTTACAGCTAAGACACATTTTTTCTTACAAATTTATTCAATTTGATTATTAATTCTACATAATTCATATAACCTTTTCCATTGAATAATTATTACCAGATTTGGTAATTAAGGTTTATGCTCTAATTGTGCTCAGTGTTTATGCTCAGTGATTAATGATCTTTAATATTCATGATTTGATTTACTATATATATTTGAATCTATTGTAGATTAGATTTACCATGTTATTTACCACAATGAACTAGTGACGAACCACACTGGTTCCTAGATATATATGAACTTCTAGAAATAACCCCCCCAATGTTGATGTTTGATGCTTTGGCTTTAATTAATAATTGCAGTCTATTTCTTTATTTTCAAGTGAATATTCTTTGAATGAATATCCATAGACACTGGTTCTCTAGTGTCATTCAAATGATCACTATTATTTGTTTTCCCTCTTTTCTCAAAAGAGGGTGGTCCTTCGAATTATTTCAATACAATAATCAAATAATTTAATTTTCTGAGTTCAAGCCCCAGATACACAACATTTTGGTCTTTTCGAACCGGATACCAATCATATTAAACTATATCGGTTCTCAGCACCAAACAACATTTTGGTCTTATCGAACCGGATAACACTTAACATTAAACTATATTGGTTCTCAAGCACCAAAACAACATTTTGGTCCTTATACACCAGATACATGCATTTAATAAATCTCTTCAGTTCTCAGACACCAAACAATTTTGTCTCTTCGAACTGGACCCATTACATTAATTAGTGCATACATTATACATTTTGTGCTGACCCTACCAAGGGTGGGATTCAACATTACAGTAACTCTGATTAGAGTGTCCATATTAATTATTTGTGTACTCATTATTTTGTGTGTGGTTTTGAGTGCTGCTGTATGATCACCATTACATCTAATGGTGATAATGATGGCTAGCCGGACGAAAGTTAATGGTGACATGCAGCCCACTCAAAATCTTAGCTACTACTGTTAGGTAGGGACATTTAACCTCAAAGTGAGGTAGAGTTTAATTTAGCCAGAATCAGGCTATACTCAATATTAATTATCAACTAATGAACAAGTATCCAGCTTCATTAGTAATATTCAATCAAGTCCTATGAAATTTGGACTTAAAGCTAACATGGCTACTCCTGAACAATTAAGGAGACCTATATTGGCCTCAAAGGCCATTTAACTAGACTAATTAATAAGTCTGATGGCTTGTCCAAGGCAACTCCCATTGATTACTATCTACTAGAATCATCAGTGAGAGTAGCTATATTAAATTTGATCAAGTTAATCTGCAAGTCAGTCTTATCTTAACTCACTGAATGCTACTGAAACTGATCTTGAGGAACTAGATCAAATTATAGCAAATATTTCCCAGTATGAAGATGAGACTCAAGATGAACTTGATGTACTATCCAGTATAGTAAAACATCAATCCAATACAAATACTACTATGTCTCAATCCAGTAATCAATTACCTGAGGTTCGTCTACCTACTTTAGACTTACCTACATTTGCAGGCTGGATGAAGAAAATTGGGACACATTTTGGACTTCATTTGAAGTTCATATCCATAACAGGTCTTATCTTGACCCAGTTTCTAAATTTTCATACCTGATTAGTCTTCTCAAAGGGGAGGCTAAAAAGGTCATAAATAACCTAGCTCTCACTGAGAGTAATTATGTGGAAGCTATAAAACTGCTGAAGTTGAATTATTGCAACAAGGTTAAGTATAGCTAACCTTTATTACCAATTGCTAGATCTGAATGCACCAAGTAACAGACCAGACTCACTTCAAAGCTTCAGACTAGAAGCAGAGTCTCTAGTGAAGGCCTTAGGTACTAAAGTTGATGTACCAGCCTCAGAATGGTCAATCAAGTTACTTTTGCAGAGGAAATTGCCTCAAAATATCTTAGCAGAAATCTGCTCACATTATAAAACCGAGTTTCTCACTCTCGAGCAAATATTCGAGGGGCTGAGAATAACAGTTAACAGGTTGAAGACTCATGATAATTAAACCTGAGTCTAACACCTAACATTGACAACTCAGTCAAACCCAAATTGACTTTGAATAAATCCAATAAATCCAAGCCTAAGACTACTCCATCCACTGGAAAAGTGGTAGTGTAGGTATTTATTCTGTATCTCCCTCTGACACTGCAACTGATGTGTCTACTAAAGGACAAATTCAGTCAGAGAGAGAAGGTGTCTGTTCTGTGATCAAGAACATCTCACCTACAAATGCACTGTTTATCCTAACTTTATACCAGGATTAAAAACTCCAAGAATTACACAGATGCACCAAGTGCATGGGTTCTCATGAGCCCAGTAAATGTGTTTGTGCAGCTACGGTTATGCAGTAGATGCCACAAAGGTGTACATCATTATGCCTTATGTAGAACAATTTCTACCCAATCTGTGACACCTGGGAGAATTCTATGAATTCTACCACAGTACAATATTGCAAGGTACATCAAAATAAGTGTACTTGCTACTGAGTCAGGCAATAATACCACTCTGCCTACAGCTCAACTCAAACTAATAGACAGGAAATCTAGAGTTAACACTAGAGGTCTCTTTGATCAGGATCACAGAAAACCTTCATCACACAACAATTATTCCAGTTAAAATTAAAACCTGCCAAAAGTGAGACTGAATATTTCTGGGTTCTTGACTAATAGTGGACCTCGTGAATACCAAGTAGTCAAGGTATTAGTGAGACTTGGATCTTCTACTAGTCCAATACAAGCGGTAGTAGTAGATAAACTGCCTTCAGACCTGCAGGTCACAGGACTAGCTCGCACTGCGAGATATCTTAAACGAAACCGCATGAGGCTAGCAGATTACAAATAAATTCTGACTGCCTCACAGATGTTGGTATACTTATAGGCGCTGACCATTATTATAAATTTATAACTGGATGCACCAGACAACACGGAATGAATTTGTTGTCATCTGCTGGAGGCAAGTTGCTTACTGGACCGGTGCTTTTCCAACAAAACAGCGTCAACCAACAAACAAGCTAACAATGCAATAGTGGCGTGACTAGGCTTGAACAGTCACCCCTACATTTCAGAGAAATATCTGAAGATAATGAGTCTGATCCACCTGTACATCGTCTGTGGGATTTAGACACTTTAGGTATTGTCCCTGAACAACCAAGTCCTGATGATATATGGACTTACCAGCAATATCTGATACAGTTGTCTATAAAGACAAACAATACTGGGTGAGATTGCCATGGAAGTTGAATCATCCACAACTTCCAGTTAATTATTTCATGGCAGCCTCTCAATTACAGTCACAATTAATACGGCTGAAGAAACAGCCAGATAATTAAATATGTATCATCAACTAATCCAGCAACAACTGAATAGTAAATTTATCGAAGTTGTTGATAATGATGACAAAAACAGGTCACTATTTACCCCATCACGCTGTGTTGAAAGATTCATTGACAACACCAATACGTATTGTTTTCAACTGTAGTGCCAAAGTGAAGGCAAACAGGTGTCTTTGAATGAATGTCTCCAAACGGGACCTAGCCTAACACAAAGCTACATGATGTACTGTTACGATTCCGTACTGGTATTTTCGCTTATACTGCTGATATCAGTAAAGCTTTCCTTAGAGTAGGCTTGCAAGAGGAGGATCGTAATTACACCAATTTCTCTGGATTAAGGATCCCCAGGATCCTGACAGTGATGTCATAACCTATCGGTTTGCCTCTGTGCTTTTCGGAGCGACTTCCTCACCGTTTCTACTTCAAGCCACATTAGATCCATTTGAAGAAGTCAAATAGCCCTTATAGGCAGAGATCAGTGACAACTTGTATGTCGATAATTCCAGGGATTTACTAATGACAAATCCAAATTGGTAGAAATTTACCATGAGGCTAACCGTGATTATTAGGAGCCAATATGCCACTACAATCATGGGCCTCAAACAATAAATCATTAAACCAGATAATCGAAAAGAATTTCCGGGTTATCAGGTGCCTAATCAATTAAAAGTTCGGGCTGGAATGGAACACAAGTACTGACGAAATGAATGTCAAGTCATACAAACCAAAATTCATCCCTTACCATGAGAAAAGACTCTCGTATGTCATCAAACCATTTGACCCTTTAGGCTTACTTAGTCCTATATTAATAAGGGCAAACTCTAATGCAGGATGCTGGCAGAACATATGGAGGGATGATCCGTTGCCAATTGAGTTGCAAGATAAATGCAAATGCTCGCAACGGATTTCAATCAATAGGTGTTTTTGAAATTTCCTCGTAATGCTTCAGGACAAAATTACCCAAATTTGCACGTTTTTTGCGATGCCTCTGGCAAAGCTTGTGGCGCTGCAGCCTACTTAGTCAATAGTGCACAATCAATTTTACTCACATCTAAAGCGAGAGGTTGCTCCAATCAAGAAGAGATCTTTACCTCAAATGGAGTTACTGCATGCTGTGGGAGTAAGATTGGCTCATTGCTGACCAAGACACTCAATAATATTCACTTTGGTGAGATCGTANCTATGACAACGGGCATACAACATACGTGCCCAAGAAACAAACAACGAAGGAAACCCGAACACAACATAGCCTGCAACACAAAGCCTATTGACACACGGTTGAATGCCTTCGACCAATCTAAGCTGAGCATCGCCGCAGGCAGGGGAAGCTCAGAGGCACACAATCACATCACGTAAAAGAGTATAGCAATGAAGCAAAGACCTACCCGGAACGCCACGAAATTGCTTAACCGTAACCACAGAACCAATAACATCCCGACACCGACCCGCCAGCAACTTTGAGATAACCTTATAATCAACATTTAACAAGGTAATCGGCCTCCAATTTGATAGAAAACGCAAATCACCTGGCTTCGGAAGCAACCACACAACCCCATCATAACGGGACGCGGGTAAACAGCAGGTCTGGAAACAAAACCACACCACCTCCAAAAAAGCCTCACCAAGCACATCCCAAAACGTCACATAAAATTCCACTGGAAGCCCATCCGAGCCAGGCACCCTGCCGGATCGGAAAGACCACATCACACCCCAAAGCTCAGCCAACGACACGTCCCTAACCAAAGCAAAACAACCTGCAGCCGACAAACCAGGGAAGCACTGACGCAAAAAGAAAGCAGCCAGATCCTCATCCACCCCTACCTCCTCATACAGCGCCCCCAACTCTTGCTGCACATACAACAGGACTCCATCTGTGTTAGACAAAACAGAATCGTCCGGACGCTTGAGACCGGTGAAAAGAAACGAGCCCCGAAGGGCTTTCTCTTTCCGCAAAAGAAAAGGAGAAAGCCGTTCAACAGATACAGGCTCGTCAACACGAGCCCGCACCCGAACCCCCTTTGCCAACTCCTCCCGCAAACAACAAATGCGCTCCTTACACACAGAAATAGTAGCAAAACAATCAACCCCACTATTAAGCAAAACATGCAACCGAGTAAACCGCGCCTGAAGAAAGCGCAACAAACCAAAACGCCCTGCTGTCTCATACTTCGCAACCACAAAAAAAACTTGCATTCCACCTTGCACCACTCCCACCAGTCTAACACAGACGAAAACTAGCACTTTCGAGCAACAAGCCCCACCCACTACCCACGAAACGCCTCACGCACCCAAGGACAGTGCAGCAACCGACAATTCAACTTCCACCAACCCCTCCCCACACGAACCTGATTACGAACAGCAACACGCACCACAACCAAACAATTATCAGAAATGGCAACAGGAACCGTACGAAACGCAAAAACAAACCCCTCCCGCCCATGAACATACAAACGATCCAGCCTGGAACACGTCCCTCGTGCAGCAAAGGTGAATTCCAAATCGCCTCCAAACATGAGAGCAGCATCACGAAACCCACAACACTAAGGTGAAAACTAATGCCCGAGAAACATTCTGCGGATGTGCACTGTTGCAATCCCGCGCCTGAGTGATAATTAAAATAGCCCCCCAAAACCATGTCCCTCGCGTCATGACACAAGAAGTGTAACAGCCCACCCTGGAAAAAACTCTTCCCTCTCCCGGCGACGCGCCAGAAGGAGCGTACACAGTCAATAAGGTAATCTCCACCCTGAGGTACCGCACACGAGCGAACAACACCCGGCCATCCTCATCCATCTCCGTGTGAAGCACGGAAATGGACGCCCTCCGGGAGAATAGCATCAGTGTGCCCCCAAAGGACATCCTCGGCGGATTAAGCACTACATGAAAATCATCAGTCAACCCAGACAAAGCACTCAAGCCACATACATATGCTCCTGAATAAAGGCTACATCTACACGCAGCTCACGAATCACAGCCACCAAGCCCATCTGCACTGCCAAGCCACGCAACCCACGCACATTCAGCGTTGCACAAGTCTGAGAGGGCGCCATCAGGAAGGGCAATCAGGACCCCACCAACCACACAGCCTCCTGCGAAGGTGGATCAGAGCCCAACACAGGGGAGGCAATAGGAACAGTAGGCGCATCAGCTGGCATCCTTGCAGTGGAGGGCCCCACAGGAACGTCGGTGCTTGCACTCTTCATAGACTTCGTAAACTTCATAGTCAGTACCCATCCCATCCAGTACCTTCCACACCAGTGGACACCACCGACTGAGCATCCTCAACCGCCTCCGGGGCGTCACTGCCCCAGAGGGAGCCCCGAGAGCAACAGACCCTGGCAGGCCACCAGAGGGAGGAGGAGGGGGGCGCACACCACAGCAGCCCCAGCCTTAGACCCCCCCTCACTTGATGTGGGGACCTTTGTCTGAGGAACGCATTCGTGCCTCACATTTACGACGGGGCTGGTCCGACGTCGCGACCGCGGAAGGCCCTCGAGCCATGAGAGGCCCGCAGCGCCTCCGGAGCAGCAGCAACTACGTCGGATGCGCGGCCACCAGACGAAAGAGCAACACCCCACGGAGGACACGCAGGATCGCCACTCCCACCTACACACGATGAAGCAGCTTCCCCAGACGTACCCGTCTCCATGTCAGCAACAGTTGAATCCCGATGAACTTCCGCAGTGACGACGTGCACAGGAAGCGAGGCCTCTGCATCAGACACCAACGGGCCAGGTGGGCCAAACTGTTGAACAGCCGGAGTAGGATCAGTCAAATCAGAAGGCACCATCGACGGGGAGGGGTTGCGGGGACAATGGGGACTCCACAACACCTGGCATGTCCCCCCCCAAGTGGTGAAAATCACCCTCCTGAAACAGGGCTGGCTTCCCCATCCCGGAAGCAGTGCAACCGGCAGCAAGATGCCCTCGCAATCCAAACCTAAAACAGGTGGGCGGTTGATCCTCATAGGATACTCGCATGTTAATGCCGTAGAACTTGACATGAGAAGGAATATCACGCGTCAAGCGCATGCCAAGGGTCCGCACATTGGTCCTCAAGCGCGACAGGTGGCCTGATCGTAGACAAGTTATACGGTGAGTGAACACAGTACCGTACCGAGAGAAGCAGGTGCGAAGGACCTCCTCGGGAAAGTCCAAGGGAACTCCATGGATGCTGACAAACGTCGGCGCCACACACTGGTCCGACACCTCCACAGTACCAGCAGAGCCCGGGAGCTGGAGAGAATGCCCAGCAAAATCACTCGCGAAGCGCTGATATGGACCAGGGGCAGAGAACTTTACCACCACACGCCTGTCAGAGATCTTCTCAAGGCCGTAAATAGTGTGCAGGTCTACCCGTAAAACATCCAAAAGCATCACCTCCACCAACGCCCAATCAGCAGCCGCCGAGAACTCCAATCCTGCGGAATCCACCCTCCGAATCCGCGTCACCGACGACGCCATAACGTCAGCCGCCCCCACAGGCTAGCCGGCACACCACACACCAGCAACAACGACCTGCTCGCACCAGACGTCAGCCAACAACTGAGAGAGCGCGAACGCCATGACCACACCCTGCAACGAGCAAGCAGCCAATCATTTAGGTAGCTACTTAAGTTTTGAACCCATCATTGCATAATGATTACAGTTGTGAATGACTAAAATGTACATTCTTAAACCTCTGATTAGGTTAGGTGGGGATGGATAGTCTAGCCATTTTGAATAATAACATTTAACAGGCTACATATACAAGTACCATGCCAAAGGCCGCATTGGCCATCTTGTGACGTCACACATAGTTGAACAGTCAGGTTGCTGTGGGGAGCCTTAATACGTATTTGTTAATGACAGATAATACTCTATCCCTATCCTGAGGTCGCTTCTTGCGACGTCGCTAAAACAACAACAGCGGGGTCTGTAGAAATGTATTTTTTATAATAGGTTAGGTTAGGAGGGTTTGTTCAAGCTTATGAATTAAATAACAGAAAAATATGAGCAATGAGCGAAAAAATACGAGCATCAGAGCATCGCCTGTGATGAAACACAGAATACAGTTGAGGTATTGAGAGCGATTAAGAGATTGCACTAATGTGTGAACCTCCTAGGAACTACATGTAGAACGTCGGCTAAAAGCTTTGCACTCATTGGTGGATTGCATCGCATTATGGATGAAGACCTTAGAATGTAGGCAACTGTAGAAGGTCTTATTTCAAAAACATGAAAGGCTAGCTTTTACTCATTGTAGTTCATATATATGTATACTGAATGAGTATTTGATTTGTTATATGCTGCAGTAGGGATGTGGGGAGAATGTTTTGAGCGAATTTGAGACGCACACCGTACTAGCAGTGAAGGAGGAATTAAATAAAAATGAGTGCTGGTGTAGCCTGTTTTGAAAAATTATATATATTCGCATGCACTTGGGATCACTACTGAAACCACTGTTGAAGTCTCCCTATGCTCAAAAACGATCCTTGAAAGAAGATTGACAAAGGCAAAATTACATTCTCTAGAAAGGAGAAGAAATAAGGGCGACATGACAGAGGTATGACTGAATGGACATGATAAAGGAGGATATTAATAGCCAATTAAAAGTATCAACACGAGACAGAATACGAAACAATGGGTATAAATTGGAGAAGTTTAAGATTTAGAAAAAAGTAATGGGTAAATACTGGTTTGGTAACAAGGATGAACGCTGAAATACATGATAGTTCACACTTCGTGTTGCTCCCCTTTGTTTCATACGAAAATGGATAGTGGATTTCATTAATTTCTATGCTCAATAGACGATCCTTGGCTGGACACTATGAATATAAAACTTCTAGATAAGTATGGGTTGGGAATAAATACACCATAATAGAAAACGGTCTTAAATAGGGAAGACTGAGTGACGTCATTGACCATTAGCGATGTCTGTGCAAGGGTCACCGGGACAACGAAAATCGCCAAGGCAAAGTTGGGTCCGGTCCTAAATGTTACTGAAAACCCAAGAACCAAGTCGTGTCCCACAGGAAAAGCAAAACGGACACGAATTGGCCCGGTTTCCACTACTGGGGTGTACCCCCATCTGGTGATTCAGCGGCACTCTGTAAGGACAGTGCTTTTCATTGCTGGGACCACCGAGTTGCTTCTTGGTTTCCACAGACGACGCAACCATAGGTGTTGAGAGGAGCTGGCGAACCACTGCAACTGGCGTACTTCCTTGTAGACCACTCATCTTCCACTTATGGTTTTCCAACAGTCTTCATGACGAGGCTGGCGGGCAGGATTGGTGACCTTGAGACAATTAGCCCACAATGATATTACGTTGATTCTGGACTCTGCTCCTCGAAGACAGCATACAACAATCTTACCTCCCATCATCCCTATCCTTCAACATTCCTATTTTCCCTACCTCAATTTCCCAACTTCCCTACCCCTAAGCATTCTTATCTACTAACATCCCAACCCTTCACCATTTTTAGCTCCCAACAATCCTACCCCTCAATATTTCTGCCACCCAACATCCATTCCCTTCAACCTTCTTACCTCCCTACATCCGAACCCTTCAACATTCTTACCTCCCATCATCCGTAAACCCCTCAACATTCTTACCTCCCAACATCCGTAAACCCCTCAACATTCTTACCTCCCAACATCCGTAAATTCCTCAACATTCTTACCTCCCAACATCCGTAAACCCCACAACATTCTTACCTCCCAACATCCGTAAACCCCACAACATTCTTACCTCCCAACATCCGTAAACCCCACAACATTCTTAACTCCCAACATCCGTAAACCCCACAACATTCTTAACTCCCAACATCCGTAAACCCCACAACATTCTTAACTCCCAACATCCGTAAACCCCACAACATTCTTACCTCCCAACATCCGTAAACCCCTCAACATTCTTACCCCTCAACATCCTTACCACTCAACATTTCTGCCTCCCGCCATCCCTGCCCCTCAACATTCTTAAACTCCCAATACTCCAACCCCTCAACATTCTAACCCCACAATAAGCAAACCTCTCAGTATTCTTACCACCCAACATCCCTACCCCTCAACATTCTTACCTCCGAACATCCCTTCCCCTCAACATTCTTACCTAAAAACATGCCTACCCCTTAACATTCTTTCCTCCCTACCATCCCAACTTTTCAGCATTTATACCTCTTAACATCCCCACCCCACAACATTCTTACCTCCCTTCATCCATACCCCTCAACATTCTAACCTCCCAATATCCCTATCTCTATACATTATTATCTCCCAACATCCCTACCCCCTAAACATTCTAACCTCCCATCATCCTAACCATTCTGACCACCCAACATTCCTACTCTTCAGCATTCATTCCTCCCCACATCCCCACCACACAACATTCTTACATCCCAACATCCCTACTCCTCAACATTCTTACATCCCAACATCCCCACCCCAAAACAGTTTTACCTCTTAACATCCCTACACCTTAACATTTTTATCTCCAAACTTCCCTACCCTCATCATTCTTACCTCCCAACATCCTTTCCCTTTAATATTCTTACCTCACACCAACTTCACCCCACAATATTCTTACCTCCCAACCTCCATACTCTTCACAATTTTTACCTCGCGAAGTCCATACCCCTGAACGTTCCTACCCCCAATAATCCAACCCCTTAACATTCCTACCTCCCAACATCCATACTCCTAAGCACTCTTATCTCCCAACATCCTTATACCCTTCAACATTCTTACCTCCCACCAACCCTACCCCTCAACATTCTTACTTCCCAACATCCCTACTCCTTCAATATTTTTACCTCCCAACATCCATACTCCTAAGCACTCTTATCTCCCAACATCCTTATACCCCTCAACATTCTTACTTCCCAACATCCCTACTCCTTCAATATTTTTACCTCCCAACATCCATACTCCTCACCATCCTTATATCCCATCTTCCCTACCCCTAAACATTCTTACCTCCCAACATTCCTAACCCTTCAACATTCTTACCTCCCAACATCCGTAAACCCCTCAACATTCTTACCCCTCAACATCGTTACCACTCAACATTTCTGCCTCCCGCCATCCCTGCCCCTCAACATTCTTAAACTCCCAAAACTCCAACCCCTCAACATTCTTACCGCCCAACATACCTACCTCTCAACATCCCTTCCCTTCATAATTCTTATCTCCAAACATCCATACCCATCAACATTCTAACCTCCCAATATCCCAACCACACAACGTTCCTAGCTCCCAACATTTCTATCCTTAAACATTCTTACCTCCCAACATTCATAATCCTCACTATTCCTACCTCCCAACATCGCTAACCCCCAACGTTCCTACCTCCCAAATTTCTACCCCTCAATATTCTTACCACCCAACATCCCTACCCCTTAACATTCTTACCTGTCAACACCCCTACCCCTCATCATTTTTACCTCCCAATATCCCAACTTCTCAACATTCTTACCTTCCAACATACATTCTGCTCATTCTTGTTACCTTTTAACATCCCTATCTTTCAACATTCTTACCTCGCCACATCCCTATTCCTAAACATTCTTACCTCACAATATTTCCACCCTTCAACATTCCTACCTCTCATCATTCCCACCACTTAATATTCCTTCCTCCCAACATCCCCAACCTCCCAACATCAACTTTTTATACCGAAAATCTGCCAATTACTGAAAACAACGATGGTTCACATTTTGCACAAACCCCCTTGCAGTTTTCAAAATATCCGAATTGTCGGAAATTTGACTCCTGAGCGTGTTTTTTGGGCTGAATTCTGGCTCTCTGCACTTATTTTCAGTTTCAAATGGAGACTTTTTATTCTGTAAATATGCTAATTGCTGAAAACGGCTATGGGTCAATTCCCCCCACACCCCCTTCAATTTCAAAATATATGAAATGTCGGAATTTCACTCCAAAGAGTGATTTTTGTTCCGAATTCTGACTCTCTCTGCGCTATATTCAGTTTTAAATTACGACTTTTTATTCCGAAAATATGCCAATTAGTGAAAACGACGATTTGTCAAATTTTGCCAAAACCCCCCTGCAGTTTTCAAAATATCTGAAATATCAGAAATTTGACTCCTGAGCTTGATTTCTGAGGCGAAATCTGAATCTTTAAACCTATTTTCAGTTTCAAATTACGAATTTTTATACCGAAAATATGGCAATTACAAAACGGAAATGGGCCATATCTAGCCCCAACCCCATGCAGTTTTTAATTATCTGAAATGTCAGAAATTTTACTCCTCAGCGAATTTTTGAGTCGAATTCTGACTCTCTGCACTTATTTTCAGTTTCAAATTACGACTGTTTACGCTAAAAATATGCCAATTACTGAAAATGAAGTTTGGTCATACTTTGCCCAAATCCCCCTGCAGTTTTAAAAAAATCTGAAATGTCGGAAATTTAAGTCCTAAGCATGATTTTTGAGCATATTTCTGACTCTCTGCACCTATTTTAGGTTTCAAATTACGACTTTGCGTACCGACAATATGCAAATTACTGAAAATAGCGATGGGTCATATTTGTCCAAACCCCCCTGCAGTTTTCAAAATATCTGAAATGTCGCAAATGTGACTCCTGAGCGTGGTTTTTGAGCTGAATTCTGACTCTCTACATCTATTTTCAATTTCAAATTACGACTTTTGATACCGAATATCTGCCAAATACTGAAAACAACGATGGTTCACATTTTGCACAAACCCCGCTGCAGTTTTTCACAATATCTGTAATGTCGGAAATTTGACTCCTGAGCGTGATTTTTGAGCTGAATTGTGACTCTCTGCACTTATTTTCAGTTTCAAATGGAGACTTTTTATTCTGTAAATATGCTAATTGCTGAAAACGGCTATGGGTCAAATTCCCCCCACACCCCCTTCAATTTTCAAAATATATGAAATGTCGGAAATTTCACTCCAAAGAGTGATTTTTGTTCCGAATTCTGACTCTCTGCGCCTATATTCAGTTTTAAATTACGACTTTTTATTCCGAAAATATGCCAATTAGTGAAAACGACGATTGGTCAAATTATGCCCAAACACCCCTGAAGTTTTCAAAATATCTGAAATGTCAGAAATTTGACTCCTGAGCGTGATTTTTGAGGCGAATCTGAATCTCTACACCTATTTTCAGTTTCAAATTACGAACTTTATACAGAAAAAATGCCATTACAAAACGGCAATGGCCATATTTTGCCCCAACCCCCCTGCATTTTCAAATTATCTGAAATGTCAGAAATTTTACTCCTCAGCGTAATTTTGAGGCAAATTCTGACTCTCTGCATCTATTTTCACTTTCAAATTTCGACCATTTATATCGAAAATATGTCAATTACCGAAAACGGTGATTGGTCATATTTTGCCCAAACCCCCATGCAGTTTTTAAAATATCTGAAATGTCGAAAATTGTACTCCTGAGCGTGAATTTTGAGCAGAATTCTGACTCTTTGCATCTGATTCAGTTTTAAATTACGAAATTTACACCGAAAATATGCCCATTACTGAAAACGGAGATTAGTCTTACTTTGCCCAAACCCCTCTTCAGTTTTCAAATATCTTGAAATGTCGGAAATTTAAGTCCTAAGCATGATTTTTAGCATAATGTGACTCTCTGCACCTATTTNCCTAATCAGACTGTGCCACGAGCACCATTATATCCTATTGTAGTGCCAGAGGAGCCATTTACTCATGTGGTACTGGATTGTGTCGGACCTTTACCCCGTACAAAATCCGGAAATATGTATATGTTCACTATCTTATGTATGACCACCAGGTTCCCTGAAGCGTATGCTTTACGTAATATTAGAGCTTCTACTATTATCAGGCAGTTGGAACGATTTTTTTCACTTTTTGGGATGCCCCGTGTAATTCAAACTGATAATGGGAGTAATTTTGTTCCACCATCTTTAAAAATTTCTGTAGCAGTTTGGTATAAAACACAATTTTTCAAGTCCTTACCATCCTCAGAGTCAAGGGGGAATCGAGCGGTTCCACCAAACTCTCAAGAAAATGTTGAAGGCGACTGGGGAAGATTCACCCAGACATTGGGATGAGAATCTGCCATTTGTTTTATTTGCGGCTAGAGATGGATTGCACAGTGCACTAGGTTGTTCTCCATTCGACTTGTATTCGGACATCAGGTGAGAGGACCTTTAAAGATGTTATATGAGCACATGTTAGATGATGTTACAGCCAGGCAGAGTGAGCGTTACCTGACGGATGTCAAGAGCAAGCTGTCCAGAACGAGGGAGTTGGCCTTACGACATCTAGGTGAACAACAGCAGGTAATGAAGCAGAAACATGACCAGAGGTTCAAGGCCAAACTCAGAGTTTTTGAGCCAGGAGATTTGGTATTGGTCTTGAAGCCTCGTATGGGTACGTCTATGTCTAACAAATTCGCAGGACCGTATCAAGTAGTCAAACGTCTTGGGGAGGTTACTTACAAGGTCTGCCATCCCAAGCAGAAACGACAGACCATGAGTGTACATGTAAACCGGTTGAAGGCTTATTGTGGGCCTAGTATTGTGGCTTGTTGTGTTGCTGAGGAGGAAATTCCTGAAGAGTCGAGTGTTGCTGAGGAAGATAGTAATATTTGTTTGTCTAATTCCAGTAGTTCCGGGGAAGAATTGTTGAGTCATTTGCAGGAGGAGGAGAGAGCAGAGTTCCAGGATCTTTTGGAGGTGTCTTCTAGCTTGTTTGGGGAGGTCCCACTCAAACTTCTCTCATTACTCATGATATCACCCTGACAAATGTGACTCCAATTCGGTTGCACCCTTATCGAGTGACACCCGAGAAACGTCGTATCATCCAGGAGGAGGTTGATTATCTTCTTCGACATGGGTTCATTAGACCCAGTCAGAGTTCCTGGAGTTCGCCATGCCTATTAGTACCAAAGCCAGAAGATAAGTGGAGATTAGTAGTGGATTATAGAAAACTCAACCAGGTAACTACAGTTGATGTTTATCCGTTACCTTTATTAGAAGAATGTGTTGATACTATAGGTCATGCCAACTTTGTATCTAAATTAGACTTATCTAAGGGTTATCATCAGATACCTCTTACAGATTTTGCCAGGGAAGTGACAGCATTTATCACTCCTGATGGAGCTTACGAGTATAACGTGATGCCTTTTGGTTACGGAATGCTCCAGCCACGTTTCAGAAATTAATGAACTCTTTGTTGAAGGATGTGCCAGACTGTAGGGCATATCTGGATGACATTGTGATTTTCAGTAAGAATTGGGTAGATCATATGTCTAGTTTAAAGAAATTGTTTAATATATTGCAACATGCTAATTTGACTGTCAATATGAAGAAATGTAGTTGGGCTAAAGGAACCATAGTGTATTTAGGACATGAGGTCGGACAAGGAAGGATAGTCCCATTGCACGATAAGATTCAGGCAATTGTGGAGTACCCAGTCCTAACTAATAAGAAGTCTGTGCAAAGATTTATTGGAATGTGTGCGTATTATAGGAGGTATTGTAAAAACTTTTCTATTGTTGCTGCACCCATAACAAATCTTTTAAGGAAACAGGTAAAATTTAAGTGGACGCAGGAGTGTCAGAACTCTTTTCAGAAGTTGAAAGGAATTCTCTCTACTTCACCTGTGTTAGCTAGTCCACAGTATAATAAACCTTTTATTCTTCACATAGACGCTTCAGATGTAGGAGCAGGTGCTGTTTTGTTCCAAGTAGGACCAGATGAGTTAGAACATCCTGTTTATTATTTTTCACGTAAGTTTGACAGAACACAAATTAATTACTCTGTAGTTGAGAAAGAAGCACTTTGTTTAATACTAGCAGTGAAGAAATTTGAGACATATTTGTCAGGAAATGAAGTAGTAGTATATACAGATCATAATCCATTGACATTCATCAACTCTATGAAGTGTAAAAACCAGAGAATACTAAGATGGTCTTTGATTCTGCAAGAATTCAATATTGTAATTCGTCATATTCCTGGGAGGCAAAATGTTATTGCTGATGCCTTATCCAGAGGTTTTCCTGTTGCAGTGCCATAATCTGTAGTGTTCTTTATTCATAAGATGTATGTAATTTTGTATTTTTTTACTGTGTGAAATTTCATTGCTTTGTACTTGATTTAGTTTAAGTATTTTCATGTGGTGAAATTTTTCATGTGTTAATTCATGCAGTCAAAAAATGAAATCAACCTTCAGTTAATTTCATTTTTTCTTAGGGGACGGGAGGGATGTTACGAATCTTGTTAAGATCCTCTCATTACTCTTAATTATTGTATTACTGTATTGTCTTATTCTCTAATTATTATAGCATCCAGTTGTATGATATGAGATTTGTATGTTATATGATATATATTATAGCATGTATTAGTGTGCTTGAGTTGCATATTATTGTATGAGGCTTTCGTGTTACAATTCTCATGTGTTTCTCTGTGGGGGTTGATCAGGTTGGATATGTGAGTAGCGTGGGAAAGTGTTGTCAAGCGAGTGTTTATGATTTAACCTTGATTTAAAACTCCTATTTATTTGTCAGTAAATGCTATTGTATAAACTAATGTAATTGTGTACTCTTTATATTAATAATGTCTTGATATTTAGTACTACCATTTATTATTAGTAATTCCACAATGTTATGTGGATAGTTAGTTGATTTTTGGTGGACGCTCCAGGCGAAGCCAGCACTGGGTCAGTAGCGTGGTGGCTGTGGTCGAGTGGAGACATGTATTAAGTTAAGTCCTTGATTTGTATATTTAGTCATTCAAAGTTTTTATTTCCTGGTCAGATGATATTGTATTCTCTCATTTAAGTTGCTCATTGCTCGATAAGGATTGTATTTTAATTTGCATGCTGATAAATATTTCTGGCTTTATTTACGTACCATTTAATTGTTATGTTTGTCCCCCTTAGCATAAATATATTGTTCCCCATTTTATGCAGTGCTTTATCTTATACCCCCTAGACTTGTTTTATAAAGGCCGATTTTAATCTTTATGTACACTGCTGGGAGAAGAACCTTATTTAGTCTCAAGGGTGGTAACATTAACCATACAGCACACCAAATATAAAGAATGAGACCTTTAACCAAGGGATACCACCTACCAGGGCAGCCAGGGAGGCCGAGCGCGGGCCAGTGCAGGAAGGGTGTGTCGTCCCCAGCGGTGCTCTCCCTTTTCAACAGGGGAGTCCTACTACTTCGTACATTCTCCCACACTGGTGCTATGACCCCCAGTCCCCCTATCGCCCCAGCCTGAACACCCAACCATCCACTCAGGGCGGCCTCTCACAGGCGACCCTTCCAGCAGGTGGTCCGATGGCTCACAAGGCCCCTACATTGTGCCCTTCAGCACGTACACCACCCAAAGAGGGGGCAGGAGAGGGGGCACAGGCAACCCACACCGGTCCCAGGGAGGCGTACGTGAGCCCCTCACCACGGCAAGGAGGCACCACGGAGGGGCAGATAGGAGAAGAGGTGGGGGGGGGGGGAAAAAACGAAACAGAAGGAAAAGGAAAAGTTGTTCAGCACATTTTGAGAGGACAGCAGCAGGAGCACAAGACTACAAAAGGACAGAGGACTGTCCCAAGGAGCATCACACCCACTAAGCCCCCCTCACGGCATCGACGAGCTGAACGGGGAGGGGGAAGTACGATCTCCAGCTACAGCGTTTCATAATTGCTGTTGTGTATAAAACTGGAATGTGCGCTATTTATTATAAACTATTATTGTAAACTAACATTGAAAGTGTGGGGTTCCCTTGAATGTTATAAGCATAGGTTGGACATATATATGAATGAGATTGGGTAGATATATATATGAGCTGCCTCGTATGGGCCAATGGGCCTTTTGCAGTTACCATCATTCTAATGTTCAGCTCACCTGCTATGCTGCCAGACTTACGATTCTGCTCAAATTGCGGCACAACATTTGGGTAGATATATTTTTTATAAAAGTATAATATATACAATACCAAATATACAAAATACATGATAAAGAACCAAAAGAACTCTTATGATAAAAGCAATATGCAAAAACAAATGCAAAAGCATGAATACACCAGATTTTTTTTTACAAAAAATACAACATTAAAAAAAAGAAATTCAATCATGCATAACAAGATCCACAGGATTAACAGAGAACACAAAGGCACACACACAGTATCTACACATATAACCAGCCAGCGGCACAAAAAACAAGGTAAAATAACAAGGGAAGAAATACATTAAGCATGATGGATAAAAGTACCAAAATGGGCCACACACACAAGGCATAAGCCCACACAAACAGGAGCACAGCACCGGAGCACGCAGGAACCAGTGGAACATATGAAAAGACACAGACACGTCAGAACACAAGGACTGGCACACACAGGAGCCGGACGCAACAAAACACCCACACACACAAACATGATGAAACACCGGAACGCATGGGAACTGGGAAACAAGGTCCAGAACCACAGCCAAGCACACACAAAGAAAAAACACCGGAACACGCAGGATCCGGCAAAGGAACACAAATCACACACAAAACCAAACAACAAGGACACACACAAGGAGCAACACAAAAACACAACACAGGCAAAAACACACAAATCACCGCCGAGGAAGCCCTCAGGGGGGCGAGGGGAATACACACAACCCAAACGCCCAAATGACCCAACAAGCCCTCCCCCCAAATCCACTGCAACCAAACATATACACTGATCAAACCCCCGACCGCCCTACCAACACCAAAGCATCACCCTGAACATACGCATCAGAGAACCAACCAGCAAACTCCACCAGAAAATCACGCCGCAACCACCACCATGTGAAATGCAAACACCCCCGCAGAAAACCTAGAATCCGGCGAACCCCGTAGCCCTCCAAACGCCCAACCCACACGCAAAACACACAATCCGCAAACAAGACACTCAGGGTGTTCCAAAGCCGCCTGGAGCCCTGAGGAATTAAAAGAAACAGGAACCGTAAATATCCCCCCAAAACCCGGGCCCACAGAACACCGCAATCACATCAAGCAACCAATCAACTAAGCCCTGTACCCCTCCCACAAAAATAAAACATGTAACTGCGTTTCAATCAATCTACAATGTGCACATGCCGCGGAGGAATGCAACCCAAGCATACACAAACGATCATTAGACGGCAAGGACCCGTGCAGCATACGAAAGAGAAACTCCCGTTGCTGCAGAGCCAAATGCCGCCACCTAAGACCGACCAAATCCCCCCCCCCCATCCCATCACGGAAACAAACCCTCAACCTGATGGCTCAAACGACGAAAAAGAGCCCCATACACCTCCCGACACGACAGACAAAAACCCAGGAACACGACAGAGCTCCCGCAGAATCCCAACCGCCCACAAATACACAGCAGGCGTACAAAAGGCGACCTCACACCCAGCCCCTAACTCAAACAAATAGCTAAACCGAACTGAACAGAAATAAACCCCAAGCGCATTGAGGCCCCCACCCACCCCCAAATACTGGCGCAACGACACCCAAAATAAAGCCAATGCCTTGGTAAAAACCTCAGGGATGCCAACACCCCCCTCTACCCGCAAAACCATGGAGAATCGACGAACCGGATGATACTTCCCACACCACACATACTGATAGACTCTTCACTCCAACCTATGAGCATGCCGCCGATCCAGAGGGAAGCACCGAGCCAAAAACCACACCCTCTAAAGAACTTTACTAGTAACAACAATCGCCCGCTGATAAACCGTCAACGGACTTAAGGATAACAAACTAACCGACCGAGACACCGCATTGCAATTCCACTCCAAGGATTGGTCATACGAGCTAAAGCAAGTAACTCCGAGAACACGAAGCGACATGACCACCGGAAACCACGACCCCGCCCACACTGAACGGGAGGCCTAGCTCCCCAGCCCCATCAGACAGGACTTATCCCAATTAACAAGGGCCCCAGTGGCCAGCTCAAAACGCCGAACAAGGTCCTGAACCGCAACCACATAGCCATCGGTCGCCACAAACAGCACCGTATCGTCAGCATACCCACAGATCGGTAAACAGACACCAGTGGGCAGCCTCGGAGGAACCACCAAAGCACAGGACTGAACCACACGAAACAAAGGCTCCTGAAAAAGAACAAAGNTGCTCGCCGGAGGTCAGTAAGTGACTGGGAATAAGAGCTGCTGGCATCCCGTCTGAGGAGAAATTCAGTGGACTCGTCCAAAAATGTGGGAGTACCCACTATGGCAGGTCTGACGTGTAGAAGGGGATTTCGGAAGGAGGGATATATTTGCACAAACATTGTTATTTTTATTATCATGAGAACATGTTATTATGGCATAGTAATGGAATACAGGATTGTAAGGGGAAAGTTCGTGGAGGAGCTTCGTGTCTGGTGAATATTATGCGGGAGTAGAACTTCAGTATAGAGTGGGAACTTCAGTGGTAGAGCGGAATTTCGAGTGTAGTAGTGCTACACGTTTTTTTGGTAAAGCTGCATAGAGGAACTTCATAGACATTGAGTGGGACTTAAGTAGCAACAAATACTTGAGAGACTACTGGAGTACTTACCTGATTTTGAGGACCCAGAGACAGAGGTTCTTAGAGGTAGGCCTCGGGACGTGGAACAGAATTGTATTGAAATCATTATATGTATGAGGGAGTGCTTGAATGCATAGGGCATGAGTGACACAATGTAAGATGAGAAAGTTATTTTTGTTGGAGACATTTTTATATGCAAGTTACCTAGCAACAAGCAGTGAGGTGGCAGGAGGCTGTGGGCCAGAAAATGAGCAGCAACCTAGTGCTGTTTATTTGGTAAAGAACTGATATTATATAATTATATAAGTGTTGCTGGATTGTAGAATACTATGGTACTGTAATGTTGTATTATTTTATCTATGTATTTTCATGTAATAAATATTTGTAATAAATATTGTACTTGTTAGTACCCCACACCCACGAGTTCCAGACAGATGGTTACAGCCCCCTCTCACCCGAGGGCCGCTTCCTTCAAGACCAAGCAGAAGATAAATATTAATAGTTTTATTAGTATAATAATAATAATTATAATAATTTTTGTAATTACTAATTATTACTCTTAATTCTACTTAGTCTTGAAGGAAACTGGCCTTTGGTGAAAGAGGGCTGTAATGATTTATGTCTGGAACCCGTAGGTGCCAGGCTCAGAAGCCACCTCCTGAGGCTCGTACGGCCCGGACTCTGCTTCGGGAGGGTGGGGTCGTTCTTGCTCTTGCTGGGGTGGTTCTTCTGCGGCCTGACCAAGGCGGTCTCCAGGTTTGGAATCCTTGTACCTTCTTTCACCATCTTTGAGCTTAACTCCGGAAATGGAGCCCCTCAGGCAGTTCGTTGTTGCCTTCAACCTCGTTCTGACAGTTCTTGTGGATGAGATGGAACCAATCGTATTGGCGTTTGCCTTCCATTGGAGACTTTCGGTGCCGTGGAAAGGGGGGGGGGACCTGCTGCTTGGGTGACAGCTTCTCATCCATATCAACCTACCCTGGCTTTGTGCCCAGGAGAGGCCATCCAGACCGACAACCGGAGCGCAACTTCATAGTTTCCCGAGACTGATGGATGCATACTACTACTAATTACATGCAATAGGAATATTCAGTTTAATGAGATTGGCAACACTCCACTCAACCAGTTTGCATATAAATTGCCCTCTGGTGCGTTAGTAAGTAATTATCAAAAGAAGGCACCAAACCGGGAAGGCTATGTAGCACCATCAAATGTGCGGAATAATCAGAGGGCGCTAAATATCACCAAGGATGCCAATACGAGAACAAAAACGCATAAGGCGAACGATATCAAAAGTATCCGAGTCACAAGAATTCTATTGAGGGACAGGTGACCGCGAGGGGCGGTCGGAAAGCAAGACACACGCTCGTCCGGAAGTCAGGACATTCAAGAAGGACATGCACGACCGTAAGAGGGACAATGCAATTAGGACAATAAGGAGCAGGGCGGCGCTCCATCAAGTGACCATGGGTTAAGCGAGTATGGCCAATACGCAACCTCGCCAGAGCAGTTTCCCACCGCCGGTTACGGTGGTAGGAGGATGGCCACGAGGAAACACAACATTTAAGAGTACGGAGTTTGTTACCAGTAACAGACGACCAAGAAGCCTGCCAACGGGTAAGGATGGAGGAATGGATAACCGGGTAAAAGTCGGAATATGGAATACCTTTACGAGAGATGGGACAAGAGCGGACAGCTTCCTTGGCGGCAGCATCCGCACGCTCATTTAAAGACACACCAATATGGCTGGGAACCCAACAAAACTCAACCGACTTAAACTTACTGTGAACAAGAAACAGCCAATGCTGGATCTCGACAACTACTGGATGAACCGGATTAAAGGACCCGAGAGCCATGAGGGCACTACGAGAGTCAACAACAACCACAAAGAAGACTGACAACGAGAAAGCAGGAGACGAAGAGCATAGAGAATAGCATATAGCTCCGCTGTAAAGATGCTAGTCTCCGGAGGTAAGCGACACATATAAGTACGATCAGGAAAAACAACAAAGTAGCCAACACCGTCCGCAGACTTAGACCCATCAGTGAAGACAGAAACGGAGCGGGAGTGAGAAGAAAAGTGCTCAAGGAAAAGGCGTTTTAGAACCGTAGGAGGGGTAAAAGCTTTAGTGACGCGGGTCAAGGACGTACAAAACTGCGGAAGGGGGACTCTCCACGGGGGCAAAGAAGGAACAACACGAGGAGAAACATTAGAAACACGAACGGAAAGAGAATCCCGTAAGCGAGATAACCGGACAGAAAGAGGGAGGTGGTGAAGAGGAACAGAAACCGTAGGAGGGGTAAAAGTTAAAGCACGACAGAGGCGAGAGGAAGGATGTTGTAAAGACTGCGCATGATAGCGAAGACAGTAGCGATCACGGCGGTCCTGGAGAGACAGGAAGCCAGTGTCAACATACAAGCTAAGGACGGGAGTCGAACGAAAGGTACCAGAACTGAGGCGCAGCCCGGTATGGTGCAAAGCTTTAAGACGGCGAAGAGCAGAAGGAGAAGCAGAAGAGTAAGCAGGGCAACCATAATCGAGCTTAGACAGGACGAGAGAGCAATGCAAAGCAAGGAGAGTGCGCCTATCCGCTCCCAAAGAAGTATGGAACAACACTCGAAGAAGGGTAAAGGCCTTAGAGCACTCAACACGGAGGTAAGAGATATGGGGAGACCAAGACAAACGAGTGTCAAGGAATAACCCCAAAAGCTTCGCAGAATCTTTGTACTCATGGGATGTCCATAAAGTGACAAAGAGGGACGAAGAACGACCCGTTTCCGAGTAAAAGACATGGCACAAGTCTTAGAAGCAGAGAACTTGAAGCCATGATCGGTGGCCAAAGATGACACGGCATCAATCGCAAGTTCAAGCAGGCGTTGAAGGAGAGGCGAATCATCACCCTGACACGAAAGGGAAAGATCATCGACATAGAGAGCGGAGAAGACACCTGAAGGAAGAGAGGAAAGAAGACCATTGAGGGCAACCAGAAAGAGAATAGTGCTCAGAACACTACGCTGGGGCACACCTTCGTATTGCTGAAAAGAGGCAGAGAGAGCAGTACCAAGGTGCACCCGTAAGGAACGACGAGAGAGGAAGCTGCGGAGAAAGAGAGGGAGATGACCACGAAGAACAAAAGAATGAAGCTGGGATAGAATATGATATCGCCAAGTGGTGTCGTAAGCCTTTTCCAGGTCAAAAAGGACGGCAACAACGGAGGTCCTCGCAGCAAAAGCAGTACGAATATAGACCTCCAAGTTCACCAGGACATCTGTCGTGCTGCAGCACTTGCGGAAACCAAATTGAGAAGGGGAGAGGTGGTGATGGTGTTCCAGGAACCACATCAGACGAACGTTAACCATACGTTCAAAGAGTTTGCAGACACAACTTGTGAGGGCAATAGGGCGAAAGTCCTTAGGGGAATTTCCCAGAGACCCTGGTTTGCGAACAGGGAGGACAACGGCATCGAGCCAGTCCTCAGGGACTGACGACGACTCCCAGATCCGATTATACAGACTCAGTAAATACTGGGTCGTGCACGGAGGGAGATGGCGAAGCATCTCATAATGAATACCATCGGAGCCCGCCGCCGTAGAACCGCAGAGGGCCAGGGCAGAACGAAGTTCAGAGAGAAGGGATCGTTATAGGAAAGTCGAAGACGAGTGCAGAAATCTAAAGGGCGAGACTCGAGGACAGGTTTGCGAAGAAGGAAAGATTGGGGAAGATGAAGACCAGAGCTAACAGAAGAAAAGTGAGAACCCAGTTCGGTAGCGACCTGCAACGGGTCCGCCACAAGAGTACAATGGAGGTGAAGGACCGGGGAAACATCAGGAACGAACTTACCCGCTATCTTGCGGATACGCTTTCAGATCTATGGCAGGGGAGTTTCGGACGCAATTGTGGAGACATAAAAAGCCCAACATTCACGTTTAGCCTTACGGATGGCCCTACGGGACACCGCACTCGCTTTCCGAAAGAAAAGAAAAGAATCAGTCGTCTGCCGACGGCGGTGCCCCTTCCAGGCTGCATGCTTACAGCGGACAGCCCGAGCACAGTCCGCATTCCACCAGGGAATGCACTTCCGTGGACCCCGAGAGGAAGAGCGAGGAATAGAGCGGAGGGCAGCATTGAAGACAGTGTCATGAAAAAGGAGGAGAGCGCGAGGAAGAGGCAGAAGGGAGAGGTCAGAGAGAGCAGCACTGAGGGTAAATACGTTCCAGTCCGTTTAGCAAACTGCCACCTAAAAAAAGAGAGGGAAGGGCAAAAAGAGACAAAGGAAACAAGGATAGGGAAATGATCACTGCCATGGAGGTCATCAAGAACCTGCCACGTGAAATCTAAGTAAAGAGAAGAAGAGCAGAGAGAAAGATCAAGACAGGAAAGGGTACGAGTCCGGGAGTCCAAATGAGTGGGCTCACCATAATTCAGAAGCGTAAACTGGCATGGGTAAACTGAGTAAAGAAGGAGGGAAAGAAGCGGGAGGACAGACCAGAGGTGGACGAGCAGGGTCTGGAGGAGGAGGAGGGGCAGAAAGAGGGGAGCGCACCTCAGCAAGGGCAGTAACCGAGATGGAACTGGGGGCTAAAGAAACCCCTACAGTAGGAACAGGGGGCTCCACCACCGAAGCGGGAGGGGAAGGAACGATAGAATCAGAGATAGGGGGTGAAGAAGAAAGCGAAGCCTTCTTACCGACAGGGGAGGAGGAAGGAGAGGAGCCAGGTTTCCGCTTCTGACTCAAAGATACGGGCGTCCCAGCAGCAATGTACTGGGCAACAGACTCTAGCGTCTCGATAGGAGAAGAAGAGCGAGAGCAAACAACACAACCATCAGGAGAGCGATGGACGTCGGCCCGCACACTCAGGCGGCGTGGAGAGCCAAGAGACGGAGGAGAATAATGGGAAGGACGACTAGAGGGAGAGGAAAAAGAAGACACAGGAGACGTGACAGACTGGGTAGAAAGAAGGGGAGCCTTAGACAGAGAACGAGAAGGGGGACCCCTCCGGAACAGAACAGAGGGAAACTGGGGAGGTGGTTGTGGGAGTGTCCGGGTCCAAGGCTCGGAAACGGTTGAGAGACTGAGGAAGGCGGGAAGGACGAGGAGAGGAAGAGCGCACCACGCGAGCATAGGAGACACCAGCGAAAGAGGGGAGACGATGAACTTGGCGCCGAGCCTCAGGAAAAGACAAACGATCTCGGTGCTTCAAGCTGAGGACAGCCGCCTCAAGTTTGCAACTAATACACGCACGGGAGAAGGTAGGGTGGGCCTCACCGCAATTGAGGCAGCGGGCCTGGGGAGAAGTGCACTCTAACTCAGAGTAACCCTCGCTTCCACACATGGGACAGAGAGAGACAGGACTAGAGCACCTGAGGGTACCATGCCCAAACCTCCAGCACTTACCGCAGAGCCGCAGAGAGGGAATATATTCCTGAAAGGAGCATCTGACACCAGCAAGAATGACAGAGGGCGAAAGGGTCCTACCATCAAAGGTAACCTTCACAACCCTAAGGGGCAGACGGCGATGACCACGAGGGGGACGAGTAAATGTATCCACCTGGAGGACAATGACCCTGAGCCTCGAGGATATGCTTCATATCCTCGTGGCAGTCCTCGAGATCCCTAACACCGGTCGCAACATGGTGCGGGAGGAGAACAGTGCCAACACTGGCATTCAACCGAGCGTTCTTCGAGACCCAAACAGGGGTCTCGCCAAGGCAGGATAAGGCGGCCAAGCGGGTGGCCGCATCCTGAGAAGGAGCAGCAACGACACGGGTACCAAGGTGAGTGGGGTTGAAGGTGACAGAGGCATCCACGGAATCGACAAGATGCCTATGAAGGGAAAAATCGTCAGGAGGAGTGGAATCCAAAGGTTGGAGGTCAAAGTACTTTAGTCCACGTAGCAGGACCAAACAAAGCATGGAACGAAGGAGGATGGGAAGGGAGCATACGAGAGCGGCCGTGGCGGGGACGGCGATGAGAACCCTTAGAAAGAGACGGTTCGAAAGGTGCAGTAGTCACAAGAAGAGATGGAGCCGTGCAAGGGGACGAGACGGTCACCACAGCAGGCTTGGGGCTCGACCCAACCACAGAGGAGGGAGGGGAGCAGGGAGGAAGTCTCTGGTCTGGGCCTAAACCGGATCCTGTAGCGGGGGCTACAGATCCCGGTCTTCCAGGACGGTCTGACTCAGGGGCCTGGTCGCCCACCCCATGAGCCTTGGTAAGAGAAGTCAAGTCGTTAATGTTACGAATCTTGTTAAGATCCTCTCATTACTCTTAATTATTGTATTACTGTATTGTCTTATTCTCTAATTATTATAGCATCCAGTTGTATGATATGAGATTTTGTATGTTATATGATATATATTATAGAATGTATTAGTGTGCTTGAGTTGCATATTATTGTATGAGGCTTTCGTGTTACAATTCTCATGTGTTTTTCTGTGGGGGTTGATCAGGTTGGATATGTGACTAGCGTGGGAAAGTGTTGTCAAGCGAGTGTTTATGATTTAACCTTGATTTAAAACTCCTATTTATTTGTCAGTAAATGCTATTGTATAAACTAATGTAATTGTGTACTCTTTTATAATTAATAATGTCTTGATATTTAGTACTACCATTTATTATTTGTAATTCCACAATGTTATGTGGATAGTTAGTTGATATTTTGGTGGACGCCCTCTAGGCGAAGCCAGCACTCCGTCAGTAGCGTGGTAGCTGTAGTCGAGTGGAGACATGTATTAAGTTAAGTCCTTGATTTGTATATTTAGTCATTCAAAGTTTTTATTTCCTGGTCAGATGATATTGTATTCTCTCATTTAAGTTGCTCATTGCTCGATAAGGATTGTATTTTAATTTGCATGCTGATAAATATTTCTGGCTTTATTTACGTACCATTTAATTGTTATGTTTGTCCCCCTTAGCATAAATATATTGTTCCCCATTTTATGCAGTGCTTTATCTTATACCCCCTAGACTTGTTTTATAAAGGCCGATTTTAGATCTTTATGTACACTGCTGGGAGAAGAACCTTATTTAGTCTCAAGGGTGGTAACAAATGGAGGCCTGTGTCCGGGATCTTATACCATTAATTCCCTGTAATGTTTGTACAATTAACAGTGCTAATTATTAATAGCAATTGCCTTCCTAGGTACTCTGTGATTATCTAGTGACGCCTAATCAAGCCTGTGTAATTATCTGTTCAATCTGAGCTGCTGTGAAAACTTTTCAACGCTTCACGATTTGAGGTAAGTGTTCAGCTTGTGCCAGGGGCCAAGCATAATTTTCAGTGTTGTTTCAAGTGTAAGTGGTGATTATTGAGCCAACCATGGAGGATCAGGTTGTTGCGCTGGTAGATCAGCCAAATTTTGGTAAAATTAAAGACTTAAAGAAGTCTGGGTTGTTGTTGCTGGCTGATAAATTGAACCTAGCAGTTTCCAGTAAAATGTTGAAAGCTCAAGTGTTAAGAGTTATTGTCACACACTTGGTGGAAGAGGAGAGACTTGAAAAAGAGTGTTTGGGAGAGTTAGACGAAGAGTCAGTTGACAAGGTGGCAATCTTAAAGTTGGAGTTGGAGACTAAATTAGAAATGGCTAGGCTGGAAGCAGACAAGCAGAGGTTGGAGTTGCAGAACCAGCAAAAACAACTTGAATTGGCAGCAGATAAGGAAAGGTTGGAGTTGCAGAACCAGACGAGACATCTCGAGTTGGAGGCTCAGTTACGTCTAGCAGAGCAACAAACTATACAAACAGAGCAGCAGACTAAACAACTCGAAATTCAGCAGAGTATGGCTGAAAATAATAACAGGTTAGAACAGCAGAGGATTGCGGCAGGTTTGGGTGACACTAGTAATAATCCAGAGAGTACAAATAGTTCTTCTAAGTACAGTAAACGTGTAGATTTGCCTAAGTTTAATGAAGAAGATCCAGAAATATTTTTCTTGCATTTTGAGAAACTAGCAGTCAGCATGAATTGGCCTGTAGATCAATGGGTTAGCATATTACAAGGACAATTTAAGGGTAAAGCTCAAGAGGTATTTGCATCATTGCCTGCTGAGAATTCTTTCGATTTTAAATTTGTTCAGCAAAGTATTTTAAATGCTTACCAGCAGATCCCAGAGGCACATAGAATAAAATTCAGAAGTTTAAAAAGAGCACATGACCAGACTATTTCTGATTTTGTAAGAGTAAAATTAAATCACTTTAACAGATGGATTAAAGCACTTAATATTACAGAGTTTGAGACTTTGAGAGACCTCATAGTAACTGAGGAAGTAATGGGATGTCTACCAGAGAAATTAGCTTTGTTTATGGCTGAAAATAAGCAAACCAATGATCTTATAAAATTAGCCAAGCTAGCTGATGAGCATGAACTACTTACTAAAGTGCCTTTTAGAGCACCCATTAATCATTTCAATGTTAAAACTAATCATTATGCTCATAAACATGTTTTCCAGACTCGACCAGCTACTTCACCTTCTCCCCTTAACCCTTCTCCTGTAAAGCCTAAATCTGAGAAACAACCGACAGGGTTGTCAACCTTAAGTAATGTAGTGAATAAGCCTGCAGTGGGTTCGGCTATTCCGACCACTAGCAGGTATTGCACGCATTGCAGGAGAAGAGGTCATGTGGTAAATTCATGTTATGCTTTGCACCCAGAGTTGAGACCAACTGGTCTAATATTGAGTAGGGGTTTGCAAACCATTAATGCCAATGTTGCTTCAGTCATGCCCAAGTGGATGACTAATTTTGATCCATACCTACATTCGGGAACCCTATTATGTACTAGTGGAACCTGGAAACCAGTCCAGTTGTTAAGGGACACTGGTGCTTCCCAGTCTTTAATTTCTCGCCGTGTTCTTACTGATGTTAGCACAGAAGACACTGGAGAGGTAGTGTTATTGCAGGGACTTGGAGGGCTCATCCAGCGTGTACCATTAATTAAGGTTAACCTGAATTCTTCTATTACACCAGGTTGGTGCACTGTAGCAGTCAGTGAGCAGTTGCCCATTCCTGGGATTGATATAATTGTAGGTAATGACTTCGATAAATGTAAATTTAGTGGGACCGATTGTCCTGTTATGTATACTAAACCTAATGCAGTACTGGCTCAACCAGATGAGGATGATGGTGTCATTTATCCAGCCTGTGTTGTGACCAGATCCATGGGTAAGCAGAATGTGGTAAGTCCTGCTACTACCAAGGTGGATGTTCTCGAGGCCAGGACCCCTTCAGACAGGGAGGTGGAGGTGGACCTTGAAGATACATTTATAGCTCACGTGGATGTCGAGAGTGAGGCCGGTGCCAAAGCCCTAATTTATTCTGACCCAGATGGTCTGGAAGATGTGGCCCAGGTACCACTTCCTTGCCCGCTCGCTCCAGTTGTAGAGTTCCAGACCTTGCGTAAGTTACAGAGTACTGATCCCAGTCTAGCTGAGTGTTATGCAGAAGCAGCCGACTCCATCGATACTTTGGAGGAGAGTACGGGTTGTTATTTCAAGGATCAATGTCTGATGAGAAGATGGAGACCATCAGGAACTCCCTCATCAGGATTTGTGAGTTTAACACCCAGCTCGTTGTGCCAACAGAGTATCGGGAGCAGGTATTGCAAGCTGCTCATATGACCTGATGG
>WNGS01169458.1:283343-295500 GCA_020271785.1 Procambarus virginalis
TCATAACTTGAAACTGAAAATAGGTGCATAGAGTCAGAATTTGGATAAAAAATCATGCTCAAGAGTCAAATTTCCTACATTTCAGAAATTTTGAAAACTACAGGGGGGTTTCAGCAAAATATGACCCATAGCCGTTTTCAGTACCTGGCAGATTTTCGGTATAAAAATTCGTAAATTGAAACTGAAAATAGGTGCAGAGACTCAGAATGCGGCTCAAAAATCACACTTAGGATTCAAACTTCCGACATTTATGATATTTTGAAAACTGCAGGGGTGTTTGAGCAATATATGAGCAAATGCCCTTTTCCGTAATTGGCATATTTTAGGTATAAAAATCGTAACTTGAAACTGAAAATACGTGCATACAGTCAAAATTCGGCTCAAAAATCACGCTCAGGAGTCAAATTTCCGACATTTCAGATATTTTAAAAACTGCAGGGGGGTTTGGACAAAATATGACCCATCGCAGTTTTTAGTAATTGGCATATTTTCGGAATAAAAATTCTTAATTTGAAACCTAAAATAGATGCAGAGATTCAGAATTAGACTAAAAAGTCATGCTCATGACTTAATTTTCCGACATCTCAGATATTTTGAAAACTGCATGGGTGTTTGGTCCAAATATGAACCATCGCTGTTTTTAATAATTGACATTTTTGGTATAAAAATCATAATTTGTACCTGAAAATAGGTGCAGAGAATCAGAACTCGGCTCAAAAATCACGCTAAAGATTGAAATTTCCGACATTTCAGATATACTTAAAACTGCATTGGGGGTTTGGCAAAATATGACATTTCGCCGTTTTCAGTAATTGGCATATTTTCATGATAAAAATTCGTAATTTGAAATTGAAAATAGGTGCAGAGACTCAGAATTCGGCTCAAAAATCACACTCAGGATTCAAACTCCCGACATTTCTGATAATTTGAAAACTGCAGGTGAGTTTGGGCAAAATAACACCCAACGTTGTTTTCCGTAATTGACATATTTTAGGTATAAAAATTCGTAATTTTAAAATGTAAATAGGTGCTGAGAGTCAGAATTCGGCTCAAAAATCACGTTCAGGAGTCAAATTTCTGACATTTCAGATGTTTTGAAAACTGCAGGGTGTGTTTGGGCAAAATATGGCCGATCTCCTTTTCCAGTAATTGACATATTTTCGGTATAAAAATTCATAATTTGAAACTGAAAATAGGTGCAGAGAGTCAGAATTAGGCTCAAAAATCACGCTCAGTAGTCAAATTTCTGTCATTTGAGATATTTTGAAAACTGCAGTGGGGCTTGTACAAAATGTGACCCACCGCTGTTTTCAGTACTTGGCATATATACGGAATAAAAAGTCGAAATTTGAAACTGAAAATAGGTGCATAGAGTCAAAATTCGGCTCAAAAACCTCGCTCAGGTGTCAAATTTTCGACATTTCAGATATTTTGGAAAGTACAGGGGGTGTTTCAGCCAAATATGACCAATAGCAGTTTTCAGTAACTGGCATATTTTCGGTAAAAAAAGTCGTAATTTGAAAGTGAATATAGGTGCAGAGAGTCAGAATTCGGAACAAAAAAATACGCTCTAAAGTCAAATTTCCGAAATTTAGGATGTTTTGAAAACTGAAAGTGGTGGGGCGGGGGGAATATGACCGATCGCTGTTTTCATTAATTGGCATATTTACAGAATAAAAAGTCGTAATTTTAAACTGAAAATAGGTGCAGAAAGTTAAAATTCGACTCAAAAATCACGCTCAGGAGTCAAATTTCCAGCATTTCAGATATTTTGAAGACTGCAGAGAGGTTAGGGCGAAATATGATCCAACGCTGTTTTCAGTAATTAGCATATTTACCGAATAAAAAGTCGTAATTTGAAACTGAAAATAGGTGCATAGAGTCAGAATCCGGCTCAAAAATCATGCTCAGGAGTCAAATTTCCGACATTTCAAATATTTTAAAAACTATAGGGGGGGATTCAGCAAAATATGACCTATAGCCGTTTTCAGTAACTAGCATATTTTCGGTATAAAACGTCGTAATTTGAAACTGAAAAAAGGTGCAGAGACTCATAATTCAGCTCAAAATTCACACTCATGATTCAAACTTCCGATATTTCTGATATTTTGAAAACTGCAGGGGTGTTTGTGGACAACCCGTCCTCGCAAATTTAATAAGTCAATATTGACTTGTTAGTTGCGTGCATAGGTGACATACTTAACATAATAGTTTTCCTTGAAAATATTCATAGAAAACACCGACCTTACCTAACCTTGTTAGTATGTTAAAATAAGCATCTTATAGCTTGTAATTACAATTGTTACTTAACCTATTATAGGTATAGGTTAGGTAATAATTGTAATTACGAAGCAATAAGATGCTTGTCTTAACATACTAACAAGGTTAGGTAAGGTCGGTGTTTTCTATGAAGATTTTCAAGGGAAACTATTATGTTAAGTATGTCACCTATGCACATATTTAATAAGTCAATATTGACTTATTAAATTTGCGAGGACGGGTTGTTGTGGAAAATATGACCCAACTCTGTTTTCCGTAACTGGCATATTTTAGGAATAAAAAGTCGTAATTTAAAACTGAAAATAGGTGCAGAGGCTCAAAAATCACACTCAGGATTCAAACTTCCGACAATTCAGATATTTTGAAAACTGCAGGCGGGTTTGGGCTAAACATGTCCTATCTCCGATTTCAGTAATTGGCATATTTCTGCATACAAATTCGTTTGTACTTGTAGGCCCCGCCTAACCACTCTGCATACTCCGCTTCCACGCAGGTCGCACTCCAAGCCTGTGTCAGGTTAGGTTAGGGTCTGTAAGTTTCATTTCTTTGAACTGTAACCTAGACCTGGACCTCTCCCTCAGTTCGGTTGAGATGATCTACCTGCACCGCTGCTCTAACAAGGTGGTCCTTTATAGATTTACCTCGCCTCCAGGCGATCATGGGAGGGTTTTGTGGGAATTTTACCCAGGATGGATGTTCGCTGTACGTTTCCCTCATCCATGTCCATACTTCCTGGAGTTTTATCTTAAGCTGTGCTGCAAGGCCGGGGAAGAAAAGGGTTGGAAGAATCCATCTCTTGTCTTCCACTTCCTGTGTTCTAGGTCTGAGTAGCTCTGCCCTTGTTTTTTCTCTGAGTTTCTCCTGGGCTGCATGTATTATTGTCTCTGGGTAGTCTCTGTTCCTGAACATATCCCGAAGGTCATCAAGCTGGGGATATAGCGTCTCTTCTTTGCTATTAATTCTCTTGAGTCTGAGTCCAAGTGAGTAGAGTAGCGACTTCTTCAGGGCTAGTGGGTGGCTCGAGTCAAATTTCAGATACGTATGAAGGTTAGTCGGTTTATAGTATGCCTTCGTATGCAGATTCCTGGTTAGCTGGTCTATATATACTGTTGTATCTAGGAAATTAATCGTGGAGTCACTGTGTTCGAGGTAAACTTAAGGTTCTCATGAACTGTATTTGACCATGAAAAGAAACCTTCTAGGCGCGGGAAACCGTCCTCCATTATTCCGAAGATGTCGTCTATGTAACGGAAATATACCTCCGGTCCCTCCTTCCTGTGGGATCGTTTCCTCTCGAACACTACATGCACAAATATTTCAGCGATTGCCACACTACTGGATGCTCCTATCGCTGTACCCTTGGTTTGCCGGTATGCCCGTCCTTCAAATTGCAAAAGGGTGTCTCTCATCACATGGAGGATGGCCTCTTCAAGAGTTTCTTTCGACGGGGTCCTCCATACGCCTGCGTCTTGAAGTTCCTGTCTGATTTTTGTTCTGTTATCTGTAAAAAAGATGCTACTACCTTTGCAGCTTCTCTCTGTGGTATGCTCGGGTAGAGCGATACCACATCCAGGAAAAAAGGCGGGCCCCTCTCGGGACGGCGCCTTTAATTTCTGCAATTTTCTTGAGGAAATCCGTCTTATCTTTGATTCTTTCCGGTAGTAGGCGTAGCAAGGGGTTCAGGAGAGCTGTGCAGATCCAGTCTACCGGCCTTCTTGGGGCCCGGCAGCCGCTTAGAACCGGTCTCCCTTGCCACGTTCCAGTTGTTTCTTCTAATGCTTTATGGATCTTTGGTAAAAGGTAGAGGTGGGGAATGATGGATTCAAAGGTTAGGAAGAAATCTCTCGCCCCTGCCTGCATGAGTCCTCCTTTCCCGTCCCCAGTCTTGTTTTCGAACAGCTTGAGGACTATCCTTTTACTCCTCGTTTGAGCGTTTCTAAGCGCATCGTCCTGGTTGTGTATCTGTTTGTAGGCTGCAGTGTCTGCCAGGTGCCTCTCCATCTCGTTCCTGTAGTTCCTCGTTCTTATAGGCTGCTACTGTAGGTGGTAGGTCGTAGGCTGTTTTCATTAATTTCGATCGCTGTGTTCATTAATTGGCATATTTACAGAATAAAAAGTCGCAATTTGAAACTGAAAATAGGTTCAGAAAGTTAAAATTCGGCTCAAAAATCACGCTCAAGAGTCAAATTTTCAGCATTTCAGATATTTTGAAGACTGCAGAGAGGTTAGGGCGAAATATGACCCATCGCTGTTTTCAGTAATTAGCATATTTACCGAATAAAAAGTCGTACTTTGAAACTGAAAATAGGTGCATAGAGTCAGAATTCGGCTCAAAAATCATGCTCAGGAGTCAAATTTCCGACATTTCAGATATTTTAAAAACTATAGGGGGGATTCAGCAAAATATGACCTATAGCCGTTTTCAGTAACTAGCATATTATCGGCATAAAAAGTCGTAATTTGAAACTGAAAAAAGGTGCAGAGACTCAGAATTCGGCTCAAAAATCACACTCATGATTCAAACTTCCGACATTTCTGATATTTTGAAAACTGCAGGGGTGTTTGTGGAATATATGACCCAACGCCGTTTTCCGTAATTGGCATATTTTAGGAATAAAGAGTCGTAATTTAAAACTGAAAATAGGTGCAGAGACTCAGAATTTGGCTCAAAAATCACACTCAGGATTCAAACTTCCGACAATTCAGATATTTTGAAAACTGCAGGCGGGTTTGGGGTAAACATGTCTTGTCTCCGATTTCAGTAATTGGCATAATTCTGCATACAAATTCGTAATTTAAAACTCAAAATAGGTGCAGAGAGTCAGAATTCGGCTCAAAAAACACGCTCAGGAGTCAAATTTCCGATATTTCAGATATATTGAAAACCGCAGGGGGGGGGGAAGGAATATTACCCTTCGCCGTTATCAGCAATTGGCATATTTACAGAATAAAAAGTCTTAATTTGAAACTGAAAATAAGTCCAGAAAGTCAGAATTTAGCTCAAACATCACACTCAGGAGTCTAATTTCTGACATTTCAGATATTTTTAAAACTGCAGCGGGGTTTGTGCAAAATGTGACCCATCGTTGTTTTCAGTAATTGGCAGATTTTCAGTATAAAAATTTGTAATTTGAAACTGAAAATAGATGCAAGGAGTCAGAATTCGGCTCAACAATCACGCTCAGGATTCATATTTCCGACATTTCAGATATTTTGAAAACTGCAAGGGGGGAAGGTTTCGGCAAAATATGACCAATCGCCGTTCCCAGAAATTTGTATATTTTCGGTATAAAAAGTCGTAATTTGAAACTGAAAATAGATGCAGAGAGTCTGAATTCGACTAAAAAATCACGCTCAGGAGTCAAATTTCCAACATTTCAGCTATTTTGAAGACTGCAGATGGGTTTGGGCGAAATCAAACCAAGAATCTATTGCCGAAAACATGCCCAAACATAGCAACAAGCAAGGTAGGGGTGCCTCTCGCTCTTCATCCATAACTCCTAGAGATCTGAATGGAACACTGGCAACGCTGCAATCCTCGCCGATGTTGGTAAACACAGCATCCGCTCCGCCTCCTCACTCCTCCCCTTCAACTCAACTCGAATCTCAAGCTTTAGAATTCATCCAATCTATGGCTCCCTGTCTAAACTTCAAACCTCTCAGAAGTAACCCATGGCTGCAGAAACTTCACAACCTTGTGCTAATGCAATCTGAAGCTATTTCGGCCCTCCAAGCCACAGTCACCCAACAACAACAAACCATAGATCGCCTCCTTGAATCATCGACGAACAACAACCAAGAAATTCTCAACTTACAAACTGTTGCAAATGATGCAATGGATCAAATACGTAAGGTTCAGCCCGAGGAAACCCTCTCAGCTCAAAGTGACCTCCTTCAAAAGCTGGAAAAACAGATCAATCTCCTTCACATTCACCAGGCGGCTTCCGAAGATGACCTAGAGCAACAACAACTTCATGACTCCCTGATAATTAGCTCTACTGATCTACCTGATGAACAACAAGGTGAGAATTGTTGTAACATAGCCCACACCCTAATTAATTCAAAGATCAAAGTCAATGTTGCTATCAAATCAGCTATCAGGATAGATAAAAACAGTTCCCGTAGCAGTAGGAGAATGCTCATCAAACTTGCAGATCCCTCTGTTAAGTTTGACCTTATACAATCAGCTGCTAAGCAAAAAACCAACCTCTATATAAATGAGTGTCTTACAAAGCAGCGTGGATCCCTCCTCTTCAGGCTGCGTCAAATTCGCAAACTGAACCCTGGTCTTATCAAGCAGTGTTACACTAGGAATGGAACGATCATTGCTAAGAAGGAAAGTGCAGGAAAAAGATATGAAATAAAGTGTGACCAACAACTACTGGCCTTCTTTAGTGATTGTGGTATATCTGAAAACCTGAACCCGACCAATGCCAGTACTTAAAATAACTCTTTCAGTGCCTGAGCCTAACCTAACTTAATCTAACTTTGTCCAAGGTGCTGTCTCTGCCTTACCATTTACCTAATGTTCTCTCATTCATATGATCTTCTAAATAATCCGTCAAGTCTCCATGCACTTATCCAAGCATCTACCTCAGTATCATTGTAAAATTTTACTCTTAAATCTAATCTTACCCTATTTTTAAATTTTAAATTTAATTGTATTGATTTATGTCATCTATTGAAAAGTAATTATTGATCTCATTTTGTTCTCTTAATTAAGTTCATACTAATTATAGGTTAAAAACTAAGCTAATTAAAATTTATTATCTTTAAGATTATTTTACTTTACAATTATCATTTGTCAAATTTTTTATATATTCATCTTGACAGTCTCTACTGATTTTTTGTTCTCTCCACCAAACTTGTGTATCCTCCATGGCTATCTAGTGTCCTTTATTCTACTTCTAATTGTTTATATTCTTTTGTTTACTTGCATTTATTGTTGTGTTTTGCTATAATTATTCTCTAATTTTAGTAGACTTAGTACTTTGTAAGCTTTTATTGTATTGTTATATTATTGTATTGTTGTGTTTTGCTATAATTACTTTCTATTTACAGCAGATTTAGTATTTAACTGTTCCTGTAATTGCTTATCTTATTGTATCGTGACATTATTTTATCTATATGCTTACTGATATTGATCCTGATCGAAATCTTCTGTCCCACATCCACACAAATCAGCACATTGATCATCATTATTGCAGGTATTACACAGCAAATCTTGCAAAAAACAAACTCCTAAATAGCACCTGCTTATCAGTTTTCAACCAAAATGTCAGGTCACTTGGTAAACATTTTGATGATATAAATGCACTACTTACAGCACTAGGTACTAAATTATCATTCATCATTTTAACGGAAACTTGGCTAAGTAATGACTATACCCAACTCTACAATTTAGCTGGTTATAAAGCCATTCATAACTGCAGGCCTAATAAAAAAGGAGGTGGCACAGCAATATATTACAAAGATACCTTCATTTGCAATAGTGTTATTAGTGATAGAGACGACTATTGTGAATATACCTTTGCCAAGTTCTCCAGTAAATCCCTTAAATCCTCCCTGACTATCGGTGCCATCTATAGATTTCCTAATACCAACATAGCTTCATTCTCAGACAACGTAAGGAATCTTATCACAAATAACAATCTCAACAAAAATCACATCATTCTGGGAGGTGATTTCAATATTGACCTGGGTCTTCTAAACAACCCTCAAGTTGACTATTTCCGTAACAGCATGCACTCCTGTATGCTAATCCCCACAATCACCAAGCCCACCCGAGTCACTCAAACATCTGCCACTACTCTGGATCACCTATGGACTAATATAACAGCTCCCCTTACATCTGGGGTAATTTATGACAGAACAACTGACCACTATCCTACCTTCCTCATAGCAAACATGGACACAACACCACCAGAAACCAAGAAACTCTCATTCAGGCTACACAGTGAATCAGCTTTAGGCAATCTCTCTAATGCACTTCACAATGTTAACTGGGAATCTGAATTTAATAATACACAGGATATGAACTCATTAACTAACCTCTTTCTCTCCAAAACTCTAAGCCTCTACAACACTCACTGTCCCCTCCTTACCAAACAAGTAACTGATAAAAGAAAAATAACCCGTGGCTCATAAGTGGCATAATTAAATCAATCAACAAAAACATGAATATGAAAAGAAATTTAGGAGTGGCCTAGTTACAAAGGAAGTAGTTAAAAGGTACTCATCTGTGCTTACCAGTATCATAAGAAAAGCTAAACTTTCATATTATGAGACTAGATTCAAAGAAGCAAAAGGCAACATGAAAAGCACATGGAATACCATCTCTAATATCCTAGGAACTAAACAACACTCCCACAACCAGATAACACTCTCTAAGGATGGCCTTACACCGTCATCTGATTTAGAAATGGCGAATGAATTTAATAGCTTCTTTTCATCGATTGGTGCTAACCTTGCAAGTAAAATCCCACAGACTCAGACACATATCAACACATATCTCTCAGGCAGCTATCCAAACTCTCTTCTCCTTTCACCAGTCAGCCCGACAGATGTTGTGTCCATCATACACTCACTAAAAACCAAAGCTGGGAACATCAGTGAAATCCCATCCATTGTATACAAGAGCGCCTCCCATGCTCTTGCGCCACCTATAGCTCTGCTGTTCAACAAATCCCTTGAGTGTCGTACCTTCCCTGATATCCTTAAAAAAGCAAGAGTAACGCCAGTTCATAAAGGAGGTAATCCGGCAGACATAAACAACTATAGACCAATTTCGAACCTACCCATTCTATCAAAAATATTTGAAAAATTATCTACAAACAGCTCTACTCCTATCTCGTAAAATTCGACATTCTTAGCCCCTGTCAGTTTGGCTTCCGCTCCCAAAAGAGTACCAACGATGCAATTATTAGTCTCCTTGATATAATTTACTCAGCCCTTGACAAAAATGAGTTTCCGATTGGACTCTTCATTGACCTGAGAAAGGCCTTTGATACTGTTAATCACAATTACCTCTTACGTAAACTCCATCATTATGGAATCCGAGGCCATGCACTGGACTATATCCAATCCTATCTTAGTGATAGACACCAATGTGTAGCCATCAATAATATAACCTCTCCCACTCTACCAATAACCGTTGGAGTGCCACAGGGCAGCATCTTGGGACCTCTTCTATTTCTTATATACATCAATGATCTGCCTAATGTCTCTAACATTCTGAAACCTTTTTTGTTTGCTGATGATACTACCCTCATCTACTCTAACCCCAACCCACTTACTCTAAATAATGTTGTTAATAATGAACTAAAAAAAGTCCACTTATGGATGTCAACCAACAAACTAACACTTAATATAGAAAAGACCTACTACATCTTATTTGGAAGCAAATCTACAAATGCAATTCAGCTTCAGATAGACAATGTAAACATTAGCAATAAAAATGATGGAAAATTTCTTGGCCTATTCTTAGACAAGAGACAACTTCAGTACTCACATACAACACATAACTAAGAAAGTCTCTAAAACAGTTGGTATACTCTCCAAAATCAGGTACTATGTACCTAACTCTGCTCTCATCTCTCTTTATTATGCACTAATCTATCCCTATCTCAACTATGGTATCTGTGCATGGGGTTCAACCACTGCAAACCATCTCAAGTCCATCATCACCCAGCAAAAATCTGCTATCAGAATAATATCAAATTCTGCTTTCAGACAACACTCAGCCTAACTCCCTAAACATGCTAAATATAATCTCACTCCATAAATTCTCTTGTGTCAACCACATTTACAAAACCCTGTTCTAAATGCAAATCCTGCTCTGAAACTCTTCCTGGACAGATGTAATAGGACCCATTATCACCACACCAGAAATAAATATCTCTTTGATATCCCCAGAGTTAAACTTAATCTGTGTAAACACTCTATGCAAATAAAGTGACCCAGTTTATGGAACTCACTCCCTATTGAATTGAAAAGCTGTCCAACTTTTACATCATTCAAAATCAATACTAAAATGTACCTAATTTCATCTTCATAGTGTGACGGTAAAGTAGTGGAGTATGGTGTTCTGCAGTCCACTGGCAGATGTCAATGCCAGGCCACATATAAGTATCAACAACAACAAAAAATAAAAAAAAAAAGAAAAGAAATGACTGCTTGTCTGATAATCTGTGGTAAGGTAAGGGAAGGACACAAACACAATAATAAATAATAACATTTAATAAATCTAGAAAACAAAGTAAAATAAAGACAATTCCTTGGCTGGTCAAAGGGAGGTTACAAGTGGAAAAAAATAACTAAACATAAAAATGAGTTACGTTAACGGGAGGATAAATGACATACAATATGAATAATAAAGAAATGGTGCTGGGAATTATCGCTAGCTATAAGCCTCTATTTGATCACACGAGGTGAGTCAACTAGGTGTTCATAGCATGAGAGCACTAGATATTCTGACTAGTTTGGCTGCCAGTTGATCCCGACGTTGCCTTGGCAAGGAATGTGATTGGCGTGGAACTGGAGTGGTGTGTTCTCGAACGGCCAATGAGAATGCAGATGGGTGGTGGCAGGTAGTTTGGCTGGGAGTAGCAGTTGTTGGCGGAGTCGGCGCGTCGACCTGAGGTGTAGGAGTGGGGGGAGGGGGAGTTGCAGGTGCGTGGCTGGTCTTGATATATACGTTTAAGCCACTGTAAAACGTATCTTGAATATTGCTGGGAACGTGACGAAGGAATAGAAGAGCAGGCTAAATCTCTGGGAAGAGATTATCGTCACAATAGTTTTTCACCTTTTGCCTTAAAATTGCACTGTATCTATTGCTACCCAATCTCCAACCTTTATGTTTCCCAATTTGAACATCTTCACCATTGTGATCATTGCTGTCTTCTTATATGTGCTGCCAATCTGCTGTATGGTGTTTATTAATCTTGTTTATCTGTATCTATTGCTACCCAGTCTCCCAATCTTTATGTACCCAATCTGAAAATCTTTACCATAGTGATCATTGCTGTCTTATATGTGCTGTCAATCTGCTGTATGGTGTCTATTAATCTTTTAAATTACCAATCAAGCTGTCAATGTAATCAATCAGATCTTTAATATAACAATGTGCTTTAATATACTTACAAAGCTCTCTCATCTCATTTTTCGCTTGCAATGTATTTGTTATCATTTATCAATTCTGATAGAACTTACTTACTTAAATTATCTGTTAGATTAAGGACTTGCCCGAAACGCTGCGCGTACTAGTGGCTTTACAAGATTGTAATACTGTCCTATTCAAGTATTCTCACAAACCCAATGTACCTTCTGTATATAAATAAAATAAAAAAAATAAAATAAATAAAAATAATATGACCCATCGCAGTTTTCAGTAATTGGCATAATTACGGAATAAAATTCATGATTTGAAACCGAAAATAGGTGCCTAGATCAGAATTTGGCTCAAAAATCATGTTCAGGAGTCAAATTTCAGACATTTCAGATATTTTGAAACTACAGGGGGGTTTCAGCCAAATATACCCATAGCCTTTTCAGTAACTGGCATATTTTCGGTATAAAATGTCGTAATTTGAAACTGAAAATAGGTTCAGAGACTCATAATTCGGCTCAAAAATCACACTTAGGATTCAAACTTCCGACATTTCAAATACTTTAATTCTGCATGGGTGTTTGAGCAAATATGACCAAACCGTTTTCCGTAATTGGCATATTTTAGGTATCTGCGATGGGTCATATTTTGTCCAAACCCCCTTGAAGTTTTCAAAACATCGGAAATATTGGATATTTGAATCTGGAGTGTTATTTTTGAGCCGAATTCTGACTCTATGCACCTAATTTCCGTTTCAAGTTGCTACTTTTT